>JAUJYS010002048.1:0-15680 GCA_033995665.1 Melogona broelemanni
TCAGTTTCACTACGCACCCCACTCGACACCGTATTTTCAGGTCGCTCATGTCTTGAACGTGTAACTTAGCCAAAAACTAATATAATAAATACAATTAAAACTCATGCGAATGTCTTTAAAAAATATTAAAAAAGTTAAATCCGTAATTTGTTCGAAAGATTCTGTTCAGTACATATTGCTTTCGTATGTTTGTTTTCTTGCAAAAGGAACCCCACCAAAATTATTTTAAATTGTTTTCCTCTGTGTAGTATTCTGTTGAAATTCATCATCCCTCCACACTCTTGAATTCCACGGCAATCCAACAATAATCCTATTCGGCTAATAAGAGGTGTTTTGTACGGGCACTACCATCAGATTCAGTCACGATCCGCCAAGAAGGATTTTTCGTGCGCGGTAGACGACTGGGCAGTTCCCGCTGCTCGCCAACGCGCATAGCCGTCGCTCAAGCCCCCAAATGGGACGAAGTCACGCGCTGCACGAGAGGCAAATTGGAGATACGCACGTCGGCATGTGCACGTACATGCCCGTCCACGTCGTCATGCAGCCGTGCAAAACACACACATGAAAGTCGAAACGAACTTACACGTACAGGGCGCTACACAAAAATAGTACCTCGTTGCAATCGTACAACGTGTGTTGCTCATGAAGCAAAATTGCACATGCTCTTCCTTTGTTCAATTTAAGTACTCTCGTTTTAGCGAATGGACACGGGCAGGCTCCTATTATAGCTTGAGGGAACGTTACATTTGGTTTTTCTTTTGTTACCAGAACAACTTCAATAAGCCATTTTGAATCAATTTGGTTGGTAAATAATATAAAATACAAACTAAAGGTGAGAAATAATGAAAAACAGAAGCGAATAGTCAGGGAGGTATCGGCAGCATAGTGGATAGCGTTTTCGCCTTCTATGCCCGAGATAGCGGTTTCGATTCCTGGGCGAGACCTCCGAATTTTTCGGGCGAGAAAAAAATTCGTTCCATCCTTCGGAATGAAAGTAAAGATGTGAGATCCATGCCTGTGCGTTATCAGGCACAAGTTGAAGATCCCCACTTAGGTGAAAAGTCGAAATGAAGTAAAACTCCAAATTACAAGGTCGCCATCTTGTGGGGGGAGGAAGCTTTGAGACGAATACGTTGGTAAACCTCCAGAACAGTACAGTACAATTATATGCATTGTTGCAAAACAATAATAACAATAAACCTAGCGAGAAATTGTAGAAAGCGTAAGCAACTTTGTGCGTAAGCTCCAGTTGAAAATTAAACCCTGACATATCCAAAGCAAAACATGGTGACATGGGACGCTACTAGTTATGATGCACACTCAGGAAAACCTGCATCGGAATGTGAATACCCCCGAATGAAGCACACTCATTAAATGCCGGCGGCAAAAGCAAATCCAATTAATATGGCAAGGTAACGTGGATGTCGCGTGCGCATGAAGGTCAGGAAACAAGAATCCCGTTTTCCGGAATGCGACTCAAGATTTCAAACGTAAGACATACCATCCAAACTAGCATTATGGCCGATCCACATTAGAGCAAATCTTGGGCCAACTTTTGCTTTTCCATCAAAAGCTGGAATGTGGATGAATAACCAACTTTTGGAAATCTTGCTCGGCCAGGTTTTTTTCTTGTTCGGATCGTCTGCTAGGACAATAGGATCTATCCCATTTTCCTGCAAAACTTGGCGAGCAATTCTGCGAGCAATCGGTTGCGCATGCGCAGTTGTCGCGCTTTCCGCGCGCCCTCTGCTGGTGAAGTGGTGCGATACGAGAGAAAATAAAAATGGCGGACAAGAATGAGGGAAAATTTGTTTGGAACGATATCGCAGCGCCATCTATTGAACGAATATTGTAACTGCATTCACGAGCAGCCGATCCGAACATTTTGTTGTAATGTAGACATAATCACAATAAATTTTTGCTCGAGATTGCTGCCGTCACGTGACCCCGAGCAAAAATTGGCCCAAGTTTTGCTCCAGTGTGGAACCCCTCTAATGGATATGTTCCTTTTCCTAGGAAGAAAGGCTGGGAACGGTTCCTTTTCTTTTTTTAGTAACTGGGACGGTCGTTCCTTTTACTGCGTGCAAAACATTTAAATAATTAAAATTAAATATTACACCAGTAATGATTTAAATGATTAAAAAAATTACCACGTTCGCATTCAATACTCATGGGATCAAATCCTAATTACTAATGGAATTGTTGGAAATCTTGTTTAGATATTTTCATCTGTTTAAAAAGAGATTTTTAAGTGAAGGAACCTAAAATAAACGAAAAATTTATTTCCAGGCTCTTTTTGAAAAGGAACCAGGAACGGTTAAGTTCCCTTCCCATGTAGGATCTATCAACGGTTTTCTTTTTAAAAGGAAGAAGCACAACACTGGAATTCAACAATATCATGTATGATAATGTATTTAAATAAAAGCTTTTGTAAGGCAAATATTTTACGAACTTTCAAAAAGAAAAAAAAAATTATGGAACGTTTTGCAACTTTTGCTAACGACGTTTGAAAAAATTCGAGCAAAAAAAACCTTGCCGAGCAAGATTCTGTCAACTCCAATCACCCATCTATACTTTTTTATAAATATTTTTCTGATCACTGAAGTGAAAAAGACTTGCAGTACAGGATATTCTGTACCTGTAGACTTGCAGTACAGGATGTTCTGTGTTGCTGTGGCAAGACATGTGATGTTCATTTTGGGCACAAAATTTAATCACGCCCTGGTTCGATACGCGTAAACGACAATTAGCATATTTAAACACAAATGGAAACAAAGTGCGCCCAAGACTAATTTGCAAAAATAAATAACACTTTGTATTTATTTTTTATGTTTGACAATGAAATTTAACACTGCTCGATTTCAATTGCAGAAAAAAGATAATCACAAATCAAGATTTATATTGTTCTTGTGTTAGAGTTCAACTATTTTCCTATAGAAAAGTTCTTTTTCTCGCGAAAAATTGAGCTCAAAAAAATTGCGCACCGCGGATAACTCGCGTTTTTTACTTCTCACCAATACCACCGACGATTTGTCTCTTTCGATTGGTTACCGGGCGTCCCCAGTAGCCACGACGAACAACTTCGGCGATCCGGCAATCGTCGATCGGCGACAGGTCGATTCCCGTCGTACAAACAGCGACGGCGTAATGGCGGACGTGTTCAGCGAACACATGGTCAGATGGTGGTCGATAATCCAGAACAATCCCTGGGAATCACTCAAAAGTTCGGCAATATCCGACGTGGAGATGATGCAAGCAGGAACAATTGTTGGCTGAATCACGTTATTTTTAATAACAAACTGGACCACCCGACTTGGCCTTTTTTATTTTCGCGAAAAATACGGCGCGAGACTTATTCCAAAAATGGAACGACAGCAATTTGGCGATAACACCAACAGCGGTGCAGCAGAGCTGCACAACCACACCAGCACAGGTTCAAAGCGAGAGTGTCCTTGTCACCCGTCGCCAAAATTTTGCAGAGTGATTAGTTCACCTCAATTACAGGTTGTGGCGCTCGATTGATTTTTTTTTATTGGCTATCAATGCCGTGTTTTCTCCTCCCCGCACTACCATTGGCTGGCACAACCACAAAACACAAAGTTCAACTTCTAATTTATTATCCGTTTGCTGATTGGTGCGCGTGTGTGTTGGTGTCTGCGTTGTGGCAGGGTTCAGGGGTCGGGTAATAAATTGGTAAAGAAATTAAAGGAAAGGTCGGATAGGTACAATTAAGGGTCGGACGATTGGAGGAATGGAAGGACGGGAAATCGCAACGCAAGGCGTGATTTTACGAGCTTACATACATGTATGTGAGGGGCACATTTTCATCAGTACCCCAGGATCGAATAAACGAGAGCCTGCGTCAGGAATCGAACTCGGGACCGCCCCCACCGCAGTTAGTCGCAAAACTGACTGGGCCAGACGAGTCGTATATTGATAAGTTCGTAAAAGTTGCTCGCCAAGCAAAAAATTGCCGAGCAAAAGCTCTCATGTAAGTCCCGTATTACAAAAATGATTAGCTCATTGGCCAAACCTACCCACGTGGTCTTAGGGGGTCTCAGTACGGTGTACCTCTGGCGCTTAATTTCAGAGCCCGTGACAGACAACCCCCGACTCATCCTCGTCCCATCCTCCCCCAATCCTTCCAACCAACCTGCCTGTCCGCTTCCCCTCTTATCGATTCCCTCTTAAACCTCCGCTAGGTGAGGTCACACATCCCAGGTCTATATATAAACATGTACTGACATTCCACCAGTAGACTAACCACCCCCATCACCAACCCCTTCTAATTACCAATTCTTATCATGGCCACCGCAATGTTGTACTGATGGAATTAGGAACGGGGCGCGGCAACCTTGACCAAACGGTGGGCCGCATATCATATAACTCAATTCTCAGTAGCAGTTAGTTAAAAAAATAATTATTAGCTATATGTTATTAAATGAAACAATGTGTGATAATTGTTTGATATTAAATTTAAAAAAAAAATCGAATATGTTTTCCATTGGAATTTGATTGGACATTGGGTATTTTCCATTGGAATTGGATTGGACCATTGAATATTTTCCATTGGAATTGGATTGGACCATTAAATATTTTCCATTTCCGATTGATTTTGTTGAAATAATTATTCCATTTCCGATGGAATGATTATTTTAACAAATTTAAAATTAATAGTTCGGCCTCGTATCAGCCATAAAAAAGACCATCAAAACCTCCAACAGCGCTCACGAATCGTTGCATATATGATTATACGATCCATATTGGAAATTGGACGCGTCGTTCATTTAATTAATTTGCTCATTCCCATTCTATGTAAGTCTGTCCAATTACAAAATTCGCCCACGTATCAGGTGGACCCAGTGTGATCAGACGACGTGTAAGTAATATTGCCAATTTTAATTAAGCAAATATCTATTCGAGTGTATTAAAATTATACGTGTCGAATTTAGCCTAAATAATTTTTAAAAATGGTGATCGATATTGTAATTAATCGATCACAATTCAGGTACTTTGCGTAGGACGGCGTGTGACGACTCTTTATTCCATGCGAAGCTCATTGTACTGTATTTAAATTGTTTTATTCCGTTTGAAAAGTACCAAATGTGACAGTTGATCAGGTGCTTGCGGCTATTTTTGCAAATGATTTAATCATGCATTTATGCATAAAATACACGTGATATCAAATCGTTTACTAAAATTGCAACTAGTTTGCTAAGCACATGGAGCGTAAAATTAAACCATTATCAACACATTTTTGTGTATGCACATTGAGTCATTCATAGGCGAGTTAATTGAAATCCCACAGTTTCCGATAATTAGATAAAATATATAGATTTTTATAATTATTCAGCAGAGGGGAAATTATTACAAAATCAGAATATACTTTCCAACTTTGTTTACCTACCAACAAGTTTTAATAAAAATTTCGAAGTCTAATATCAATATTGAACAAGTTATCAATTAGTCATCCGAAAAAAAGGTTGTCATCCTCGTTCGTTAGATGGCGCGCAAAACAGCAAAAACGATAGGAACAATTTTTCGGTAGTCGCCTTGCCATGATTAGGGCCTGCGATCTGCATGTATATTTTAAAGAAATTTTATGTTAACTATGTATTATTATTAAATAATCGAGATGACATATTGCTTGTTTGATGATTTTGTTTAACCAACTGCTCGTTATCTGTTTTGAATTCTTCATTTTTGCATTTTTTTTTATAAATAAAAATAGATACTTAGCCACAAAATTTCTGTGTGATTACTTCATTGGACGCTAGGTGCCGTTGACGTGCGACTTTTGCTCGTGACATAACACAAGAAAAAGTTCGTGTGTGTCTATTACTTCAGTTAAAAGTCGTATTGCACTTTGCTGTCGCTAGAGGGTATCACACAGTTTGAAGTAGAAAATTTCAATAAAGTAACTCGTTTGTGAAAATCAACCTAATCGCGGGTAGGGGGTGCCAGTGTCTACGGAAAAATAAACCGAGATAGAAACGTAGGCTTAAATATGCGAGATGAAACGTTTGCGGTTCGCCCTCGGCTAGGCCGAAACTATGCTAAAGCCCAATCATCCGATGGGCCGATTTAAATGATTTAGGAAACGGTGCCTATGGGATTACGTGTTCAAAGGGGTGGATGGCGACGTCACGCGCAATCGGGATTTGGCCAACCCCCGGTCGTCGCCGGAATTGAAACGAGCGGAAATTTCGTTTCCCTATATACTACACACTTCCGGTTTCGTCACGATCTGTCCCACCCTTTGCCGGCATCTGTGCCACGCTCGATTAAATGTAATCCAACACTACGCGGGATTCGAATCTTCCTGAGATTCTCCGTCAAATACGGGATGCATACAGGTGTACGTTCTTCCACAGTGTGTTCCATAAAAACTTGCACACCAATATATTAAATATTGGACCAAATAGTTTACATAATTTTAAATAAATATCGCTTAAGATGAGAGTTGTACACAAATCTATCACGAATGATCACAAGGATTTCATTATATTTTACAAGGGTCAGTTCTGTTTTTCCTGCTTTGTGCAGTTTTGTAGAGCCTCGCCAGCTCAGTCGTCCTTAGCCCCAGTCTTGTCCTGGTTTTGTTATTTTTATCTCTTAAGATCATGTTGGATATCTAATTTGGAACTTATGTTCTAACTGTTTCCGTATACGTTAGTTATCCTCTTTATTTAACAGCAAAAAATCTACATAAAACATTTAAAAAAAAAGCTTGTGACCTTCGTATCTATAATGGCACTATTCTTAAGATTTTTCGAAAAAGTGATGAGCACGTTAAACAAAAAATATACATTGTGCACTTTTTTTTGTTAATTTAAACAAATAAAATCTTACGGACACATTGTGACCTCTAAGGGCTCCGCGGAGCACAATTTGGAAAACGAGGGTTTAGAGTATTCGCTCTAAAAACACGTTGGCTATTTCTAGCATCCATTTCTATCATTGCAAATTCATTATTCAAACGCGAAGTTGTTATATGTGTGGCAAAATAAATCGGACGTATTCAACAACTATAAATTTATCTAAATCTAAATCTACTAACAATAAGTTTCATTCCAGGGTCGCAGGAGCATATTCGGCACATGCAAATTTCTGAGAAACGAACGGGTAAAGGGGGTGAGGGGGAACAATTTCCTAAACAAGGGGTAAATTTTAATCTGCCACTGACAAGTCACCGTCCCTAGAGCTAGCACTAAAAGCGGACGTCAGCCTGTAAATGAAGCTGACGCCGAAGAAACGCCCACTGGAGTTGCAACTGGCATCTTATTGGATTTGATATTTAAAGGAGATTACGCCGAATCGTTTGCAAATTGCAGTTAAATCTCACTGCTAATTTCTAATCCCCCATACATTATTGCGCGAACTTGTTAGTTATTTATATTTTGCAAATAATTTCATTTTTTTAACTCAGCGGTTAGGATTTATAAGAGACAAAATATGGTATTAGTTTAGTCACAGTGGCTCGTGACAGTGACAGTCACAGTGACTCGCCGATACGTAACGTACAAAATAATCTGCGCAGCGTCACTGACCCGGTGGGGAGTATGTGAACTACACTAGCAACCAGATTTTGGCTTACGATAGCCTTTGAATCCTGGCCCACATGTATATGATCAAGTTCATATCAAAAGAGTCGTTTTGCAGATGGATATTTCTGCAGCGACATGAGAATCAATTATCTTATTGCGCTAGAAAATTCAGCTCTCTAGGACGTGTGAAAGTTGATTAAAAAATAACCTTCGTAAGTTGAAACAATCTCAAAACTCCAAGAAGTTGAAACAATATCATGTTAAGTTGAACAAAAGGTTCTAACAAATAGCATCACCATATGTTTTCAAATACCAAGGTTATACAAGTGTATAAATGAGGGATCCTGAACCGTGACGTATTCTATTGAACTCTAGTTTAGACATAATATCTAACTATTGTTCATTCAGCTATAGTTCGAAGTCCACAAGTTACAATCAAGAAAACACTCGATTTTTGCAATGATCACAAATATTATTTCCCATGTATCACCATGGTTTAGTCTTCTCAGTTCAAGTGGTGTGGAAATGAAAAGATTAAACTGTGCAATGTTCGTACGAGTGTTTCTACTCGTATGAACCAAGGTTAGTAAAACAGACACCAGGTTCGCTTATGCCGGCACATTTGTGAAATGAGCTTTTGCGCCACCTAGTGGCACCCCTTCAGATAACGCGTTTTGCGTGGATGGTTTGCGTTTTTCGTTATGGTTCTTGACAGCGAACGATCTAGAGATTTTCACGTGGATAATGATATTGGATTGCGCCAGCTAATCACGCGAACCCTCCAGATGACGCGCATCACTGAATGTTCCACCCTTGCATAAGCGAACCTGGTGTCTTTTTTACTAACCTTGGTATGAACATTGCAGCTTACACTGATTGAATAACGGAATCAATAGTAGCTTACCTTTTTATTTAATTTGATATTTGTAAATATAGCGTGCACTCGCCACGTTTTGCTGAACATGGATCCGAAAGCCAGTGTAAATCCAGCCATCAGTACCCACGCTCTCACCTAAAAAAAACGAAAAATCCATGGATTAATCGCTTGGTCTGGTCTTGAAGATTAGCGGAAAATGTTACAATAACTGTCACGACATAGTTTCGAAAAACTGCAGCTTGATACCTGATTGCGATCATTCTTCGAAAACAGGCTAGATTCAATAGATTATTTTGAAGCGTTGATACCAAAATATTCAAAATACCCAATATTACATCTAAATTATCCGAAATAACAAAATAATAAATAATAATACTTGTTTTAATTTCATCAACTGACAATTTAGAATTTGAATGAACACTGAAAAATTCAAAAAAGCTCAGAAAAACAAATAAAATGGAATGGGATTTTTGGAAGTTTTCACGGTAAAATGAACCAAACATTTTACAAGTATTAGGTAAAATACTTTTAAAAATTTATATAGACATTTGCAATATACATGTATACAGCCCCCCTTTGGGAGCCTATGGCGGGGGGGGGATCAGAAATATGTATTATTAAGTGGTGTAACGGATTTTTTGAGCACCCTAGTATTTGCACATCTCCGTTTTTCACAAAGTACGCTAAAAAATATCATTAACATCAAACGCACATTATATTGAATGAGAGAACCTGCATTATGGCGCAGAGCGCTGCCATGCGTAAAAATACACGTTTTGTTTAATACGCATGCGCAGAGACTTCGACTTCTAGGCATAAGCCAGTATTTCACTACGCTACTAGTCACTGCGACTGCACTCGCAGCGTGCAAATCACAGCATCAGTACAGCGAACCGAGCGTCGGTTCATTGAGCTATTTTTGTTTTGGTCAGTAGTCGCTGGCTGCTGGCGAGTAGAATTTTTTTTATATAAATCACCGTGGTGCCTAGTGCACTACAGGATTACTGCACCCTCATGTCCCTGGAGATATGCGAGGGGCAGGAAAGGGAAGGAATGGGGAATGGCAGCTGGAATAGCCAAGCTGCAGGATTCATCCCCAAGCTCTGGACTCCCTAATGGAAGATCAGGGGTGACGCCAGTACCTCAGGCTAACGAATAAACGAGAGCCTGCGCCGGGAATCGAACCCGGGACCGTCGGATTCGTAGGATGTTGCCATGCCCACTGAGCCATCGGTACGTACTAATTGAACATATCCAATTCTACTCGCGCGACGAGCGGCGAGCGACGAACGATTACGTCGCGGTGAGTCACCCTGTTCGCTGTACTAATGCTGCGCGCTGCGCGTGCAGTCGCGGCGACTAGTAGCGTAGTGAAAAACTAGATTTAAGCGGTCATAGTGTTTGAGCAAAATGAAGAGAGAGCTTTACTCACCGTACAAATATAGGGTAGGGATTGAATGCTGACTAACTCGCTGTCCAGGCCCAGCAAAATGATGCTGGTGTAGCCGAGGATGCAGCCGATGATTATCAAATTGTTCAGGTACGGACTGGACATTTTAATGTATCTGTTAAGAGACAAAAATGAATAACTTATTAAACAGTCAGAATTATAAATTGAAAAAAGGTTTTAAAAAATGCAGTTCCGCTCCTAAGAAATGAATGGGTGCACGTCATGGTAAAAACACATTTCATGTACTGGAGGCAATGAACACAAAACAGTGATTGTGTTCGAAACTACACTTTTATAAAATTGCAAGTCATATTTAAGTTTAAGCATTAAATGTAAACTAACTAAGGATACGCGTATGTTTTGTTTTGTTGTTAAGTCCTTCGTGTCGTATCCGGACCCCGACTCTCGATCCCCCGACACCTGGTGACTTCAGGGAGCACAAGCCCCTGAGTTTTATTGGCAGAATACAGAGGTGGTTTGCCATTGTCTTTCCCCGCGCAGCACCACGAACAATCGGCTGCGCTGGGAATCGAACCAAGATCCGCTGGTTGGTGAGCGAGCACGCTACCTCTCGGCCACAGCAGACGGATTTTGATATTGCCAAATTCACACACAAACTGTTCCTTTCACTGGGATAATGGTTTACTTGTTTTTACATTTGTATCAGCACTCGTATACAGACGAAAAATTAGAAAAATCTTCGGAAATAGGGAAACTATCGCAATATTTTTTTGAAATTTTACTTTATATATTTGATTGTCAGATATTTAGATATGCGTTAGAAGCGTTTAATTCGAGTGCATAGCATGTAAACATTTTGGAATATTTAGTAATATTTAGCCGATTCACGAATATGCGGCAAATGTCGTTCAAGCTGTACGCGTGAAGAAAACGTCATACAAGTTGATACAACGTCCTTTCGAGTCATTTTGCATGCGCTCCAACCGTACTCTACACAAAAGCTCCCCCCGATACGCGGCTTCATGTATGGCACCGGTGCCATACAATTTAACATCAGACAGGCTGAACAGAAAATTCTCATTCTATCTTAGAACGTGCCGGCCGAATCATCTATTTGGGAATAGCAAATGAAAGCATGTGCTAGGTGCATTGCACTTTTCGGTGCCTTCTGGTGGCGTTCCAAAGAATTACGTGGTTCGTTGCAGTAAATGTATAACTATTGAAGAAATATTTTGGGATTTGAAAACTAAGATCCAATACAGTTCAAATCTTAAATCACAAAAAATACAAAAGCCAGCCACCACAAACCGAGTTGACGTGTGATACTGAAAATCCGAAAATGTGATTGGTAGTAGAGGCCCCATGGCCAAATGAAACAGGGTTCGATTCCCGGCTCAGGCTCGGTTATTTGAATCCAGGGTGTGAATAAAAATCTGCCCCTCCACCGATGCTCAATCATTCAGAGAAGTTGGACTGTAACTACCAGCAGCGAGCACTAATCCAAATTAACGATTGGAACGACGGCGCTTTAGAATTTACTTTTAACTCGTTGGCACTCACGATTTTAAGCATTTCGAATAACCAATCTCGGCCAAGAGGAAATGAGTTTGTGCGAAAAATGACGAGCGCCCGAAAGCAGGGCGAAAAATATGGAAAATGCGGCTTATTTTTCCATCCCGGGGAGACGGGACCCGAAAGACGCGCTACTTCGCGCCAACTCTTTACTGCCAACCATAAAAATAACTCACGCGACACTGTAAAGCTTTAGCCCATAAAGACGAGAGCTTGCCGTGAGGGATGACTAAGCGTTAAATGACATCTACCCCTTTACTTTAACGGCGCTTAATATAACATACGGGCCCTGCGGAACCGTATGTCTAGTGAAACCGCGAACGCGTCGTAATAATCATCCGCCTTGGCAGACGCATGACCATCACGCGTTCTGAGTTGCCCAGGATCTGATGGAAATCTCTGCTTCAGAAACAGGAAAAGAGATGATGTTCCGTAATGATAAGAAAGAAAATGAGTAGTGCGGTGCTTTACATTTATATACTTAAAAATGTAAAGCAGGCATCACCGCCTGTCAACAGGCCATCGAAGTTAATTATCACGTCACAAAATTGGGTGATTCTAAAATTTGATGACGCCGCAACTTTTTTTTCAAATTTAGCACTAAGAACTCTTGCAGAGAACACATTTTCACTGTTATCTAGAGAATTTTCCAAATTCAAATAAATTGGCGTGCAGAAAATACAAAAGTTTGTGAAAAGTTCAAGATGAATAACGTCACATTTTAATGACTGGAGAAGATCATTTTGAAATAGAGCAAGATAGACACATACACATATTAACTGATACCATTAGATGTTCCAAAAACAACCCATAAAAATCACGTTTAAGTTATAAAACACATTAGTTATGAATTCTATTGCCGAAA
Organism: Melogona broelemanni; assembly: GCA_033995665.1. Lineage (NCBI taxonomy): Eukaryota > Metazoa > Arthropoda > Diplopoda > Chordeumatida > Chordeumatidae > Melogona > Melogona broelemanni. The sequence continues at coordinate 12,273 of JAUJYS010002048.1, forward strand.
GAGTCTCGAAAGCAATAAATTCTCTATAGCAAGAAAAACAACCAAAACTAATCGGTAATCCCACACAAGCAAATTGATTTCGTGGGGCCTTGGATTCAATGGTGGCTCATCGATTTTTGTTTCGTGTAATGAAATGCTAGAATGACAAATTCATGACAGATAACGAGCAAAGGTAAGACAAAATCTTTTTAGAACGAATATTACCTCTCTATTATTTAAGAATATTACAAAAAAAGCTTACAATTCTCATTAAAATCAACGCATACTGAGAGCATATCTTGCTCACGATAATATGACTCCCTTGATTCTAAAGCCTTTTTTTCTGCTGTTTTGCGCGCAAATAACGGCGATGGTTAAAAAATTTTTGTCACATATATATTTTTTTTTAATCACCGTAGCGCCTAGTGCACTACAGGATTACTGCACCCTCATGTCTCTATGGAGACGTGCGAGGGGCAGGGAAGGGAATGGATGGGGAATGACAGCTGGAATAGCCAGGCTACAGGATCCACCCTTAAGCTCTGGACTCCCTAATGTAAGCTCAGGGATGACGCCAGTACCCCAGGCTAACGAAGGTCCAGAGGTAACGAAGGTCCAGAGGAAGAAAATCCAAGGTAACCAGGTCCCGGGAATCGAACCCGGGACCGTCGGCTTCGTAGGATGTTGCCATACCCACTGAGCCATCGGTACGTACATGGCTGGCTATATAAATCAGAATAGCCTAAAGATACGTCCAGTCTAATCAATCTCTCACGAGATGGCGCCAAAACGTCACGCCAGCGTTATGTGTTTACACAATAGCTTCTAGAAGTAATAATACAAATATCTGATTGTTTTAGATCTCAGGAGGCTTAGCATCATTTATATTTTCCCCTCGAATAAACGAATAATAAAAGAAAAATAAACTAAGGATAGTTGGTGTTGCGCCAACCGAAAATACGTATAATGATGGGTTGACTTTTATGCTGTCGAACTCCCATTCGATTTGGCTCGTTATCTATCACTAGTCCCGCTTCATATATACAGGAGGCGTTTCACCAAAGCCCATACACGACGACGGTTCGTCGACTTCTCATGCCTGGATGTGACTCGCTTGGGACGTTATTTACAGTATGAAACCTTATATAGAAAGTAAAAAAAAAAAAAAAAAAAAAGAGAAAGGAAAAAAAAAAAGATTGACGTTATCGGCGATTGTGGTGCCCGGGGGACGATCTCCCGTACTGAAAAGAAGAATCAATGGGACTTTCGGCGCGTTCGAACTTCTTTTGTCGACTAAAAACAATGTACAAGGAATTCCCATTCAGTCGAAGCTGCTCCGTTCGCGACTTTGAAAGAGGAAGTTCGATTTTTTTTTTCTTCATTTGCAATAGGGCTGGTAATTGCATTCCTAGACTTAAGGCAAACAAATAGGATTTGTTCGGAACTGAATAAAGCATTAAATTCGTGCATTTACAGAAATTCATTTCGTTCTTTAAGAATGATTGGATGAATCGAATTGGATAAATTAACGTTATGGTAGGCTAGGGGTATTGAATAATTAAAATGCATTTACGCTTTGTATGAAAATGTTTGCGTTTAGATTAAATGTTTATAGAAATTTAAATATGACGCTCAAAATAAACGCATTATTGTATATGCATAAGTTTTATTAGTGAAAATTGCTGGGGGCCAATGGTTTTTTCATCAAAAAAAGGATTAACTTCAAAATAAAATGTAATATTTGTAATTCATAAAAGGTACTTCTTAAATGAATTTTGGATGCTTAAACTAACTTTACAATCTTAAATATTCTTCGCAAAAAATATTTGTTACCAAACATTTAAAATAACTGCTAACCTTTAGTTGAATATCTTTATTTATGGAATTAGTGCCGAAACCTAGAAATTTGTACTGATATATTTCACGTACAATCTTCTTCACGTTTCAAATCGTATTTTCATGATAGTAAATATATTTGTATTTTAAAAACTCAAATATGTCCGATTTATTAGGGAAAAAAATAAAAGTTATACTTTTAATGCCGCCTGAAATAGATCAGTTTTTAATATTTGCCCATGCCTGATAAATCACTTTTCAATGACATGTACAGATGAGTATGATAGCACAAAAAACCCAATTGTACCACTATAATTTATTTACATAAATCAGTGGGGCACGAAAAGCTAAAACTGTAACTTTAAATTTCTTTCGGAGGTCACCGTATAAAAAATATCTTTAATTCGGAGTCTATTCTCCCCAAATATTGCAGAGATATTACTGGAGCAGTTAAAAATTCCAGTACGACTTGACCTATAAATGTTGTTTCTACGCCTTGAACAGAATAATCTTTTTGAATTCGATCGTCCCTCGGGAACTGCCACAATTTTGAGCTTGTTGGGAAAGCTGATTTTTGAAAATTGGCCTCAGTCTCGCTCTCTCTCCCTCTCTCTCTCTCTATCTCAGGCTTTTCACTGTTTTCCTTCACACCTTATTTTTTACATGTACTTGTGTATATGCTATCTGAACAGTCCTGAGACCCAGTGAGATCCACTATGAATTATTGTCATTTCAATTTTCACGAATGCAGGTGATTGAATTTAAAAACATAGACGACACATTTGCCGATCCGAAGGGGTGCGCAAATGGCATCTCCTAACAATTTATGGCAGTAGTATACTGAAGAAGAAAGATCACTCACGGAATTTTTTTTTAAAAATCACCGTTGTGATAATCACTACAGGATTACTACCCCTCGTGTCGGTATGGCGATATGGAAGGGGCAGAAAAGGGATATGACAGCTGGTATAGCCAGGCTGCAGGATCCACCCCTAAGCTCTGGCCTCCCTAATAAAAGCTCAGGGGTGACACCAGTACCGCGGCTCGTCGAATAAAAATGAGCCTCTGCCGGGAATCGAACACGGGACCGTCCGCATCGCAGTAGGACCCATTACAGACTGGACTAGCCGGCCGCAAAAGACGAATCCTTGCACGGTAGAATGTTCATCTCAGCTATAATCCACAGTATACGATTTTTAATGAAAAAAAATAGCAAAAACGGCCATTTTGTATTTGTAAGAATATAAAAATACGTAATAAAAATATTGAGACGTACCATGTACATTAAAAATGTATGTATCATGTACATTAAAAATCACCGAACCGAGCGAATAGTACGTACTGATGGTTCAGTGGGTATGGCAACATCCAACGAAGCCGACGGTCCCGGGTTCGATTCCCGGCACAAGCTCTCGTTTTTTCGACGAGCCTGGGGTACTGGCGTCACCCCTGAGCTTTGCTAACGGTACGCGACCTGGTCGCGTTTATTACGCGACGCGATCTGGAGGACACGGTTAAGGCGGTATTTCACTAGGCGAATAATCGCGGCGAATGCAGCTGAAGCGCGCAAATTGCAGCAGCACGTGAATTGCA
>JAUJYS010002049.1:0-15679 GCA_033995665.1 Melogona broelemanni
GTAGGGGGATATTCAGGGGGTCAATTGATTATCGCTTGGCGTGGTCGACTCCCATTAGAGGAAATAACGCTTGTTCGTGTTCGGGAATACAGGTATAAAGGTGGTTTTCCAGGTGGTGTTGTGGGCTTGAAGATGGTGATCTGGGTGCTAACCCTGTGCCGAGGAAATCAGTCGGAATAAGCAAATTGGCAAAAGAGATTTGAGTACGGAGTGGCTTGCAGCGCCACCTTCTAAAAGGAAACGAGAATTAAACTGATCATGGTCGTATTCGCTTTTAACAGGGGCTTTTTGTTATCTACCGTCATTTGCGATAATTATGTCTTCGCCAATATTTAGATATTTGCTCATTGTCATAACACAGGATAGGGAATATAAACAGGATAGGGAATCGAAAACAAATGTAAATCGTAGAAATTAATATCTACTGATTTGAATATTTTCAAAGTTGGTAAAAAATAATTTGCTTAATTAAATAACCGAAAAAATAAAGGTAAATAAATAAATACAATAAATAAATGAAAAAAATAAAACATTTTCTAAGCTGAATGCTCTAATTACTTGGTAAGGCTAATGCTCGCCAAGCACCAGGCATATGCTTGTAATAAAGTCGAATTTCTATTTTGAAATTTGTCTTGAAAAATGTAAATAAATAAAATGCAAACAGTGGCGAAACTAAACAAAATCGAATATTTTCGAAGAAAATAATTATTCCCTATAGTCATTCATTAGTGTGATCGAATCAAGCGAATTAGCTTTGGTTTCACCAATGCATCGTTATGTTATTGTAGTGAAATTACAATTTGTCGAATTTCCTTGTTACAGTGTCGCCTGTTTGCACCCTTCGAAGCAATCGAGTTTCCCATTTCTCCCATTTGGTTCGCATGGAACGCGCGATTTCGACTAGTTACAGGGTCGCTGCCGGCTTCTACAATGCTACTGTTTACTGGGCGCGCAATAGGAGCGTCTTGCGATTGGCGTCTTCCTGTGCAAGACGAAGTTATCGTTTCCTTATCTTACCCCCAACTCCCCCCCCCCCTCTTTACCCCGTGACATCCCCACCCGTATACCTAGAAGGCGCCCGTTCGCTCAACTTTCGTTTTCATTAGTGTAGTCGAAATTTGTTGGCCAAATATTTATTGCGTTTCTTTGTGGGAGTCTCTCGCTCCCTCTCGTGTCTTTTCACGGGGAAACTAACTCACTGTTGCGGTTGAACCGCGCAAACGCATCGACGAACCGGTGCCCCGTTTCTTTTGTATAGGTGGGTTGTCGGAAATCGGCGGCACCGTCGCCCTGGGAGACACGCAAAAGTTGCGCCCATTATTGGCCGTACGTGGCTGCCTGCTCGGAAATCAATTAAAATGTTATTAAAAATTGTTAATATAAAAATCATTTGTTTTATCATCTCAGATTGCCAAAGGTGGCGCTATTTTAGACTTTTTGGCAGGAACATGTTGGCCCCCAGTGGCTCAGTGGATATGGTCACAGTCTACAGAGCGGGTGGTCCCGGGTTCGATTCCTGGCGCAGGCTTTAGTTTATTCGATCCTATGGTCCTGGAATGTGCCCCTCACACATTGCCATAGCGACACGAGAGGTACAATAACATATTGTAGTGCTATTCACTACAGTGATCCAAAAAAACAAACATATTTAACATTTTTTTCCGACGCTGCCATGTGTTCGCAGTAATTTTGACAGTAAGTGGCAAAAATTATAGGTTTTCCCCGGTTTGTGCAGTCATTTGCTGGAACTTTAAACCCCAAGACGCCATTTTTGTATTTGAAGCGATGACGCTCATTCATGTCAACAAGACAACAACAACGCTTCCGCACCAAAAAGCGTCTCTAAAATGTATTTTACATTATTGACCATTTCGCTTTTGGCTCCACAGAGATATCTAACGCCTACGTTTACGCTGAAATATTTCGTGCAAAATTTAAATTTTTCCTCGCATGGTCGTATTGGGCTTCAACTAAGCTGGCATTTCCTTGGTCCAGAAAGGATCAATCGTGTAAAGCGGGCTTGTTGGAATTGAATGAGACTTATTTAAATTTATTTGTTATTCTATCTTAAAGTGTTATTTAATTTATCGGACTAAACTTTGATCTTATTTAATTTATTTCATAAATATTGCACCCTGGGCCTTTGGCCAGCATGCCCGCTCACGAAATTCGCCCTGCGCCCAGTCGTCGCCTCGCTGTTTTAGTCGAAAACAATTTCGAAGGTGGACGTGTGGGAGTGGTATTTGGGGGGTGGGGGTGGCTCAGTGCGGAGGACTCGACTGAGGGGCTGAACCCAAAAGCGGTCTCCGAATGCGATCATTTGTTTCCCAATTTTCGACATCAATTTTTTTTAGTGCGGGTTGGGGATTTCTTGAGGACTCCCGGTAGCGAAAGCGATAAGATAGGCTCGGGTCTGGCGTCGGGGATTCGGGATTCGGTCGGCGAGCGCTTGTGCCGCTCGGCCCCACGGCAACCAAATTCGACACTCAAATTGCTTCGTTCGCGTTTAAGACATGGCATTCTCATGATGTACATGTTTCTGTAGCGGAGGAATCGTGGTTGACACGATCGTTACTCTTAAGAAAATGTTTGCTGAAATTTCATTCTTGTTCCACTGTTTCATTTGAAATTGATTCGGAAGTTTTTGGGCATTTTTCTGATTGCTCATTTTTCATTCCACATTGTAATAATTTTTGGGACTTTTATTTTTAAACAATTTCTTTGCTAATTATCAGAAATTCCAATTATTTTCACTTGAATTTTAATATTTTATCGTCGCATTCGTTCTATTTTTGCCAAATTAATTATTTTTCTTTCTATTTAGACGTTCTTCTTTATACATCTCGACCTAACCCAGTCGACGCAGCAGCAGACTCCTGGCGCTGCGGATTCTCGTTTGTGCGGTCTCTGGAACTGATAAGTCTGCCCCTCTTTGAAGCACTCAAGTGGGTAAGTAACCCAGTTTTAATATTCGCTACGACGATTATAAAATTTTATTTTATTTTTATTTTCCGGAAATCTTTCGCTGAATTAGTCAGTGCTTTGCAGCCAATTATTTTCCCGCCATTTCAGTCTGATTCTGAAGGTTAGCAATCAACATAGGATAATTTACTCAAAGTTAAAGTACGAAAATTACTTAGGATTTTTGACATTGGTACTTTGTTTAGATTCGGCATTGTGGACGCGTTGGGAATTTTAAATGCCTTTGAATATGCGTTTGTGACTTCGAACGAGTGGCGCCGTCTGGTGTCTTTCCCCCGCCGCCGCCACCGCCACCAATCCGATCCCCGGTCTCCACTCTTCCTGTCGTTTACAAACTTTCTATTGTAAGCAATAAATAAATAAACGCTAGGTGGCAGTTTGAGCCGCACTCGGCACTTTCGCCTATTGTTAGTGCCGGTGTGGATCGGTGGCGCTCCGACGCCATTGCTCTGCGTACGCGTATGCGTGTGGACTGCCAAATAGGATTTGGGATGCGTGGAATCACTCGTACAGGGTGTCCGCTGAAATGGCGATCATTATATCGAAATACACCCAGATGTACAAATATACGCTCGTTGATATACAAATTGTGAAGAGGGCTGGCGAACTTTTATGGGATCGCATAGATGTTCATTACGCTTGTTCGGAAAGACTTTTGCTTTCTGCGTCTTGTTTTATAACTGGGTGCATCTATTAAATATTTTACGAGAGAGTTGGATCAACATGGAAGGTACTATGATCGCCAAGTGGGTGTAGGATGCATACCGGTATGCGTTTTGTGGGTATATGGGTGTCTTCCCTAACGTTTGATTTGACCTTTAGACCTTTAGATCTAGATTTTTGATTTTCTAGTCGTGTAGATGGTGTAGACACAATTTTTTCTCGGTTCGTTTTAAAGCAAAATAGTGGAGATCGAAGTCTTGCGTTTTAAATGCAACGTATGCCTGAAAAGGGTCACATGGTGTTAGATCATAGATAGCTTAGTATTTTATTTTCACGAGTATTTTATTTTAATTTTATTTTCACGAGTATTTTATTTTAATTTTATTTTCACGACAATTGGAATGCACAAACTTGTGGTGCGGCAATCGTGGGTTCGCTTCCTGACGCTGGTGCTCAGATACAGCTGATTTTGCGATTTGAAAACAGAATACTACACGGAAAATTGATAATATTATCAGTATCGATTTGAAAATCCTATAAGTATCGACTTGAATACAGAATACCGCACAAAAACAGATACTGTACACATGTACGTTAACCGCCAAAATATTTTGTGCCAGCGAGCCATACCAACGGTAACAAAAGCTATAATGTCAGGTTGAATAGGTACGTCATAGAATAAAAAAAATAACAAAAAAATAACTATCTCGGTACAACTTACAAGAAACACTAGTTATTCTTATTCATGTCTTGCTGCAGAAAAATAATGACTCTAAAGTTTCTTCGTACGACGCCGAGTCGACCATAGTTAACATTATTCACCACTGCATCACACACCATTATATCTCAAAGTCTCAAGAAAAAAATCAGTTTCGAGCTGAAAAACAGACTGCAATAAATATTAATTCGGTTTGGTTTCACTTTTGTCGAGTATGGGGCCCTTACCTGATGGAAAGCCTACGAAAAAAAATAGCGCCATTCTTCCAAGTTCACATATCGATTCATCTTAAACGGTTCTTCAAAAATCGTCGTGCTTTTTGTTGATTGTAAATTGTAAATTATCTGCATTTTTTTGGAAGTGGCAATTTTAAAGCACAAAATATGACTTTTAATAACCGGAAATTTTAAAATTTTTCACATCATGGCAAACGTATAGAACGATGTTCCCCATACGATCCTAACTTCAAACTTTCGCTCATGTGCTTTCCTTCTTGTATCGAAACATTCTGGAACTCCACCAGAAAGCCACCAGGTCTTGGAAATATGCGTACAAAATGACCAAAGAAGTGGAAAACGAGACAAATGTCTCGGAAATTTTCCCCGGCATTCTAGTCACCCTGTCAAAAATTCCTGCTCCCCTCGCCTCATCACCACCGCCACCGCCACCACCCACTCGACCTCCTTTTTATCCCGCCCACCCACTTACCTGCGGCTCCCCCAAGCGGGCACGCGCGACAATAAATTTTTGGCCCAGACGTTGGTGCTAAATTACAATCTTGTTTTTATTGTATTTTGCCGCATTTTTCAATTCTGATGCGAGGCTGAGGCGCTGAGGGTGAACGTCTCTGTTTCAGACTACCTCACCCGCTTGCTTCACCACATTTTCCAGGCAACTTCGGGTGTTTTTTTGCATGAGCTAACTTTTGCACGGAAACAGCCGAGCCAAATAGGGGAGTGCATTAAATTATCGAAATACTCTGTAAATGTGTAATTCATCTTGTTCTAGGGTCACGTTTGTTGTTGATCTGTACATATTTTTGTCCTGACAATTTGCGAGCGCTGTTATGCACATAACTGTTTTTTTGTCTGCATACCTTTGCATACATTTTTTTTTTAAACTGACGATCAGTGATTGTCACTGACTCACTATTGCCTCTCTCAACGCTTGAGCATTTTTGGAGGGGCGTATTTTAACCTAAACGAAAGCGAAAGCCCGAGCCGAGAATCGAACCCGGGATCACTGAACAACAAGCGGTTGCTATACCGGCTGAGTCATGACGATCCGTCTTTCAATCAGTTTAACCAAAAGTGACGCCATGTTAGTAAGAGTACCTTTTTCTACCACTAGGATTGCCCTTCCCACTATCGTATACATGTATTTGGACTGAACTCAAATGTTCTTTAATGGTGATTTAAATAAGGTTGTCCGAACATAGTTAGGATCGATAGTTAGGATCAATAGGATCGATAGTTACGTCGATAAAATATTTTCCTATTTCAAAATAAATAAAGTTGTAAAATTATTGTAGTTGGGGTTAGAGCGGCCCGTTACAAAAACGTCATTAATAAATATGGCCTACGTCAACCACTGAAGGCAGCAACAACCCACAATATGCTTCGCTCGTCGCGTTTGCCGTGGACGGAATTACCTGTGTAAACTTTATTTGTTTTCCTGCGACTGCCACTAACAGAACGCCGCCTATCAGTCTTTGTTGCGAGAATAGGTAAAAATAAATGAAAATGCCATTCAAACTACAGCTTCACCCATCTATCATCAAGTTTAATTAGTAAATGCTGATATAAAATGATGCATACTCCTTGACCACGAGGACTTCTGACGGCAACAATTGGATATTATTATTATTTATCATTATATTCAATATTTTCACCATACATCATTTTATATCAGCATTTAGCATCCAAACGGCTCCTAGAAAACTGAATTTTAAATCCATGTGTAAAGTTCATCTGAAGTTGTGCGGATCACAATTTGAGTACCACTACACAAAATTACGCAATATCAGTGTTTAATCTTCGAAACAAAAGTGGTTAGGGAATCTATAGAAAATGCCCGGGGGAAGTCGTCGTGATCAAATATAGGTTATGTTGACAGAGGGTGGTGGAGGGATGCCACCTCCCCCTTTAAATGCCGTGGGAAATTTAATAATCCGATAAATCACGGTTTGACAGGTTCGCGTGTTAAGAGAACAGGTCGAATAAATTATTCGTCATTAAGCGGTGGTGATCCCAGGGGGAGGGGAGGTTCACCAAAGGTCCCTCTTAGTTACCACCGCCAATAAATATTTGCCAATAAAACATCTACCTTCCCCCTCTGCTAGCACATATTTGATGTTAGGGCTACAAGCGAGTTGACTGTCCGTGTTTGAAGAATGGATTACATAATGCGTTTTTAAACGTTTCGAATTTGGCACTTGTGGGACCCTCCAAATTTGGCGAGCGAGAGCGCCCCGGGCGACTATTAAAGTGAGCGCCCTTATTTCACCCGTCTTCTATCAAACGACAATTTTGGGCAATATCCTTAAGGCTTGATTTTATGCGCTCAATTTTTTTGGTGCTGCTTGTTAACGAGGTTCACCAACGTTTTTGCTTCTTCCGTCTTCCACCAGGGGTCCACCTGGCAATTTGGCCTTGCCTAGGCTTCCTACCTACAGTATGTAGGAATCTTTAACGTACACCTTGGCAACGTGCAGGAACGGGTTTCACACACCGTTCCATTCCGAAGGGAGTTAGTAATTTTTCTCTGCTTAGAATTACTGTAGATCTCTGCCGGGAATTGAACCCCCGTCACAGGCGTAGTAGTCGAATACACTAACCAATGTGCCACACGGTACCTCATGGCTCTTGCCCATAGTTGTCATTCCCTCCCCGACTAAAAAGTATTGGGGCCCCTATTGCCGTCATAAATTCGTACCCCACCGACACGGGCTTGTTGCGTATAAATATGAACCCATGGGAGCACGGCGGTGTAAGCAAACAGTGGCTAATGCATGCGAAGTGTGTTGGGTATTGGTGAATAGGAGCAGAACGAATTTTGTAAGGATGTTCATGCGCTCGCGAACACCAGCCAATTTTGCACTGTTATTAGCTATAGCAAACTATTGAAGTTATTGATATTAAATAGTTTTCGCAACGCTTATGAAAAAATCAAGAACAAAAGAAGAAAAAAATAGCAGCTTGTTTTTCGCTGCATAGTACTCGTGTGCAGTATGTTGTATAGGACTTTTTAATTTCATTTCTGTTTCTCGTTTTTAAAATAAAAAGCGAGAAATATATTTATCTTAAACATATTTTGGGTATTTAGGTACATGAAGCCAATTCCCGTTCAAGCAATATTTTTTTCTGAACAAACCTCTATTTTCCATCTGGTTGCAAGACTGGATCAGGAAAGGCTAGTTTTATACAATAGCATATTTTGGGCGGTTCTAGTTTTTTGAAAAGGAAAATTGCTGAGTATTAACTTTTTCACAAGTTTTGTCAAAGAAAAAAAAAAGATTGCCAACAAGCAGTTTGTTGATAAATTATTTCTTTAATTATCAGATAAAATTGAAATCGTCAAATCAGGCGTACAACCGATATAACATCAGTCGGTATTGCAACCGACTGCGGTTCGGGCGGTCCCGGATTCAATTTCTGGCGCAGTTTCTCGAGAGTTTATTCGATCCCGGGGTACTGGTGAAGATGTGCTCCTCAGATATACGAGTAGTATATTATCTCCCGCAATGATATATACTTATACATCTCCCGTTCAATACAGTGCTCAAGAAAAAAGGAAAATAGTTAATAGTCACAACAGATCGACCAAATTGAAGGTACAATAATTTATACCTTGCATTTGGATAGTCCAAAAATGTACAGGCTAGCATTTACGAGTTAGAGCGGTTGCAGGCACGCGGTCTCGCACGCTTTCCCGCCCACCGGCTTTGCGACCGCGACGCCCTCTACCGCCCTCATAGCACCTCCCCCAACTTCTCCCCCACCCTGTCCTCTCTCTCCCCCTTTCCCTTCTCTTCTCACCCGTCAGAATAACGAGTTCATTTCCAGCCAAATTGAATGTGATCTGTCCGAATGATGGATGATGGGAACGCGTTCGTTGTGTGCTCAGTACAGACGACTCTCGCATATACGTCACGCGGCGCGCGGGGGAAATGGCCCCGGACCCTAGTCTTGACACCTCCCGTGGCCCTTGGCCATCCATGGCGTCGACGAGGGCAGCAGCCCTGGGTGCAGTTGTAGCCCTTCCTTGTCCGATCTCTTGTCATCAACATCGTGTTTTTAACGTTCGCTGGACTTGTGGATCAGTCGGTATGGCGACCGACTGAGGTGCTACGGCCACGGGTTCGATTCCCGACATGGGCTCTCATTTATTGGGTCCTGGGGTGCTGATGAAATCCCTCAAATATTGCCAATTGCTACATCAGGGGCATAGAAACTCTTGTTTTTTTTAACAATTTGCAAAGATAATTTGACGTAATCCAAGCAGATGAAAACGTCCGATATACTCGAGTAATTCAATGTTATGTATGCGTAGATACATAGATGACACAGTACCCACAAATAAGTATTTTTATTGTTATTTTCAATTACTGTATGTTGAATATCATAACAGGATATTGTACGCCCACATTTTCTTATGACAATGTATTAGTGTATGAGTTTAGCTTAACTGAAATTTTCACTTGCGAGCATGCTTGACTAGAGGGTTCCATTTGGATATCCTGCACAGGGCGTACACACTTTTCTGTTCCATCATCGCGGACAATAAGCAAATTTGGCCGCCATGTCATATTTTCACCGACCATTCACCGATTCCCCTTAGCTCTTCCCCTAGAGGGATTAAACCAACAATATACCCCCTCACTGCGAGGGTGGCGATCATATTTCCACGTTGCCCAAAATTTGCCCTAACCCCTTGACCCCGTCCACACCACACCAACCATTCACTGTCCCTACACCTCTATATGTCCTCGCCTGGAACTGTGAGCCCGTGTGAAACGGAAACGGAAGCGGCTGACTTTCGCCCCCTGGTGTCAATAACATGTTCGTCGTTAGAGATTATGTTGAAAAAAATTAATCCACTAATCACCAAGTTTGTGTTCGTTCAATTTCCCTGTCAGTCACAATTCAAGGCAATCGCTTTATCTATTAGCGGAATGTATTATGGATTAAAAACCTAATCTACATTTAATTTTTTGTGAACAATACAAGAATATGTTGGAGTGTATGAATATGTAGAATATGTGTAGAATATATGTAAAATATGTAGTAGGGAGCTTATCTTTTCGGTTCAGTTGTCATTCGTAGTCGTTTGATGTAAGCAATAATTAATTATACGGTATATATTTTAATGGAATGCCATAACCGTTTTAAAGGTGGCCTAAAGTCCTTTGAATCGGAATCGGCGCCATCTATCGAAAAATTCAGCGTTGTGATTGGGAGAAATGTCGATGCAAATTTACCGCAAACTCGGGAAGTACATTTAATAGCATAAGCTTTGCAGGTTGACAGGTGAAATAGTTTGTTAATTTTAATTAATAGGAAATTATTTTAAACTGAAACATATCGGGAAAGGTTTTGAACTTAGATTGATTTTTCTTTCCGAGTAGACTCTGGGTCCGTTTTGATATTTTTGAAAGTTTGCTTCAGTTATATTGTGGTGCTGCAGTTTTTCCTATTCCCCGCATCCGACGAAAATCCTGAAATAATTCTTTAGAGTAAGCAGGTAGAACTCTTTACGAAATATCGACGTAAATTTGTTCCTAAGAAATAGTGATCGGTTCAAATTATGCAACGCAGCCAGCGGATACGATAGACGTGGATATTTAAATATGGTAACCGACTCTCTTTATTTTTATGCTTTTCCATTTGTGGGGGTGCGTTATGGTAACGAGATGCTGCGATTAAGAGGAAATCCAGAGAACCGATAAGGCTAGAGGGAAGGGGGAGAGGGAGGGAGGGAGGAGGGAAGATTAGGGGGCGTCGTGAAAGCCACGGTTTATGATAATAATACAACTAGTAATTTCCTATTCATTATTATGACGATCCCTCGTGTCGTGAGATTGGATTAGACACCCCCTTCCCCTACTATATCTCTCCCTTCGAAAGCACTGCAACTCCCCCTTTGAATTACAGATCGCATTAAAAGCCACGCAACTGACCTCTTGCCGCACATAACTGGGTACTAGTGACACTTCATTCGGTTCGCCGGTCCAACCTCCCCCCCCCGTATTCGGCCGACGCGGAAATATTTAAACTGACGTGCCGACCGTGGAAGCTCATTTGGCGCGTGAAAAATGTGTGTATCACACGCGTGCTAATATGATACGTCAGCATTATATCCTCCCCATCCCAAACGTAACCTTCCTTCATACCAATCCCCCTTGAACCTCTCGTCCCGGCTCCAGTAAAACAGTGGTGAGCGCACTTTCTGGCTGTGGCTGAGGGAGAAATCCACTCAGGGCATTGTGTCCAGTGTCCGGTTTTTCTCAATGGCTATGTTCGTTCTTACTAAAGTATGTACGAAAAAAAAGAGTTATTCAATTTTTTTCTTTTCTTTTTTAATCACTGTAGTGAATAACACTACAGGAGGTTATTGTAAACCTCGCGTCGCTGCGGCGATATATGAGGGGCACATTCCAGTACCACAGAATCGAATAAATGAAAGCCTGCGCCGGGAATCGAACCCGGGACCACCCGCTTTGTAGTCTAAGACCATAGCCACGGAACCACGGAGGCCGCACAACTGGAGAATACTAGCATGCAAAAATCATTATTCTTTGTTAAAAAGTTACTGCACGTTATAATATCTTAAACTTTTTTTGGTGTTCAACGGATTTCGCACAAATTAAGAAGTTGACATTTTTAAATAACCATTATCAATTTAAATATTGGACCTTGAATCTTTGGAATTTTTATCTTTCCTTATCTCCTTAAAAATTATGAAATACTGTACCAAAAGCGATATTAAGGCAAGCGTTTTTTTAATTTAAGTTACCTGCTTTCAGCGAAAGCTTAATGCAATATTTTGGCCACCGTTGTGAAAACGTGTAGACGTACTTTTTTGTAAACATTGGCGACTTGATTCCAGCGACCCTGTTTTTCAGTGTAAGGCTACGGAAACATTTATTTCTTAATGGAAAAATTGGCGTACTCCGTTTATGCGCCCAAACATATGTGGACAAGTCAAAGCTGCGTATTTCTGTCAGTTTACATTAGAAAAAAAGTTAAATTTGGAATACGAAATTACGCCGGGTCGAACGGTAACGGAAGTGTGGAACCTGGGCATCGTACAAGGGAAGAAGAAGAAAACAACTCTGAAAAAACATGTGCCACACATGAGTTGGCAAGCCAATAAATAACTGAACGCACCGAGAAACGATGCAACAAGATCGGTGTTTTGAACCGATCAATTTTGGAACAGCGTTACATACACCTTTACCGTGGCTTATGGTTCCCCCGACAGTCGTGCAATTCACATCCGGGCTCCTCCCGCCTTTCCACCCAAGCTACGCCCTCCATCCGCCCACCCGCAGAAATGCCTTCGCCCCATATTAAAGTGCTTCGATACATTAAGAGCAGTTTTTTATACCTAGTCGCTATATTCGTGGTAATGGACCTTAACATGGGCAATCGAAAAACTGATAAAATATTCTGTTCAAAATGTGAATGCGCATCGGACTTACAATGTCAGAACACGCAGATTATTTATATTTTATTTTATTGACAATCTATAAACATCATCGCTGAAGTTAATATTACACTAGGATATTTTTTTTATATAACCGCTTGAGCAATTATGAATGGACACATTTCCGCCCGTACTTTTTTATTTGTATTCCTGATCACTGTAGTGAATCACTACAGGAACAGGCACTAAAGGAAGTTATTGTACCCCTCGTGTTTCGGAATCGAAGAACGAAAGTTCGATCTGAGAATCGAACTCGGGGTCGTCTTACATGGCGTATGCTCTACCGCTGAGCGTATGTACATTTCAATCGCTTTTAATTTTTCAAAGGTGCTCCCATAGAAATTCTAAATACGGTTCTGCGATTGGCTATGGTGCGACAACACCACAATACGTGTTAAGAACACCCCAGATTAAGGGTATCTTCGACAGAATCTTTTATATTTATATTCACTATAGTGATTTAAATAAATATGAATTTTTACAAATTTAATCATGAATCATTAAAAATACAAAAATATAAAGGCTATCTTTGATTTTACATAAGTGTTGGTCATATGAATACAATTTTTTTTTACAATTTCAATAATGAATAATTTAGGGGTACGCAAGAATAGTATAATACGATACTAATTATTTAAATGATATCTCCCCTTTAAAAGCAACCGTTAATATCACACAATAATTTAAACAACACATTATTACACGAATCTAATATGATCCAGTTACTTGACAAAATTATTACCGCACATGACAATCCCACGGTTCTCAGCAGTTGGCTGCCATGCCAACGAAGAGGGAGGGGGGGAGGCACAATACTGCTTGGATAAAGCATCGACATGTAAAAGCGAATAAACCGTGTTCACTCTCTGTGTAGACTCCAGAGAGACTTTTCCAAAAAGCACGTGTTAGATGCGCGCACGGTTCGATACATCCACATACATATCCCCATTACCACTTACTTATACCCTGTAGACGGGCGGCAAAAGCTTTACATATAGTTCGTTTATCGATAGCGGAGCAGTTTTGATTTCGGCGCTTATTCGCGTCGGGGCCGAAGCCTAAGAGTATTAGGAAAAGAGCACTCAACACGTGTCCCATGGAGCACGAATACAGTGTACACGTATTAAACGAGTATATACAGTAGTGAACGAATATATGGACGCCCTGACGTTAATGTGATTTCCGGACGCATGCAATCCGCCACATACATTAGCTGGGGTTAGTTAGTTAATTAAGTGGTGGTCAGAATGTAGTATCCAGTTGCGCTGCGTATGACAACGAAACCGAGCAAATTGACACTGCGTTTTTTGGCGGAATCAAGTAAAACAAAAATATTGGACAGAATGTCATCACAGATTACATGTAGTGACAATTATTAAAATACTCTATGTGCACTTTTTTATCAATACTTTTTTTACGTTAATAATTCTTCGTATCACATATCGTGTCATTTGTCTGGTGATGTCTGGATGCGTTGATTCTCGATTTCTTCTCATTCCCTGCTAAGTGCGTTTATTTCATCAATTTAACTCATCGATCTTCTATCGTTCCTAACTAGTCATTTGCCTTCGCCTATAATTAACGATCTATTATATCTGCAACGAACCATTTGATTCCTTGGAACATTACCAGAGGCATCAATCACTGAATTATTTATTGTTCGTGTATCGAACTCGGGGTAATCTATGTTGTACAAGAACTTGAAATGTCAATGGCCAGCAGCGGAACGGAGACAGCAACAAGGTTATAAAAACGCCCATTTCATAGACAAACGTCGTTCCACATGCCTTAATATAACATATTGTTACACATTTAGATTTTTTTAGACATTTATAAATGTTTTTAGTAATTTTCTGATAAGTAAGAGTTTCAAATAAATAAAATAATAAATCTTTCTCGGCGTGCTAACGCACCGTAGTTCTAAGAATTTTGGTTTTATTTTTGATTACACAGTATATATATATGTAGTATTGGTAGTGTAGAAATTCCCGAAGATGGCGAGTGAGAATAGACCAGACAATACTGTTCTCATTTTTTTTAAATGTTGAGAAAAAAGTACAATATTTATGATAGACATAGAGGACGGCTGCGGATTATTTTTTATTACATTCCCGTTTCCACCGAATTGTTGCCATCTTCCATCCGCGGTTGTTCACTGATACTTCAAGTTCCTCAAGACAATAACTGTGTGGTGCACAGATTGGATACTTACGTTTGGCGGTGCCCAGACGTTGCGATCATTTCTACTACTGGCTTTGCGTGCTGACTCACACTCTCCAATACAGGAGGGCACTGACTGCTCAGTAACGCGATACCGCAGCAGCCCCAACTTTAATACGGCCCCTAACCTTAAACATATATATATAGTATCCGTGCGTATATAAAAATACATCGATCGCAATGCGTGCGGCGAGGTCGCGCCGAGCATTTGACGGATTCTCGGCGCGCGAGGATCGTGTTGCCGGAACGATATTCGGTCGCGCGCGAGTTCGGAGCCATCAAACATAAAACCTCATCGGCGATGAAACTGGAGGAACCCCCTCCGAGGCGTCGTCGTCGCCACCGCCCCCGTCGCCCCCGCCGCGGCACTTTTTGCTCTGATCGAAGACGGTCGTCCTTTACGCCTATTTATTGATGCCGGGCGCTCTGGATCCACCCCTCTCGATTTAGTTTTGGTGGCCCCCCGCGGGTCCGTTTTCGCTTTCAGAGAGTGAGACACGCGTGTACGTTGTTGCCCTGGGCAAGCCACTGGAAAATGTGCCTTCTCGCCAATCCGCGAGAATCGGTGCAGAAACAACCGGCCTCGAGTCATCCTCAAAGATAGGTTGAAATTTAATTGCATGCTGGCGCCATCTGCAGTATTTTGCGCTCCATAAAGTCATAGCCGCCAGTGTTTCGCTTAACCGTTTTTTCTAGTTGATAAATGTTACCTATGATTCAGGATTCAAAATGCGAATCTGACACTCTTTGGTAGCATGTTCAGTGTTTTACTTTTACAAAAAGTGACACTATGAAGGGGATAAGATTCCAAAATTCCATAATTAGATTCCAAAATTCAGATTTTGCTCTGCATTTACTCGTAACGTTTCTCTTGGTTTGGATCGGTTGTAATTCTTCATACTCCCGACCGAGCCCTAAGGAATTCTTGTCAGAGTTTAATTTAATACTCGAGCTTGCATGTTTGTGCCACGAGAACTGTAAAAATTTAGTCTAGTCCTAGCTGCATCAATTTATTGTTCTTCAATTCGTTGAATCATGTGTGCGACGATCCGGGGTTCGATTCTCGGCTCGGGCTTCCGTTCTTTGATCCCGAGATACTGGTGGAAATGTTCTTCTCCGTAATGGCTCGAGCGTGGGCTATAGAATCTCCTGTTGTGTTATTTACTTAATTGATGACGATTATTGACTGCCAATAAAAAATATATTAAAAAAATTGAACCAAAATGTTCGCGCCTTCTGTTGGAATTAGTCCGGAAAGACATATCAACTTGGTTGGTATGCCCAATAGAGAAGACTTTGGATATGTCGGCCACAGTGGCTCAGTGGGTATGGTCACATTCTACTGAGCGGGTGGTCCCGGGTTCGATTCCCGTCGCAGGCTTTCGTTTA
>JAUJYS010002050.1:0-15678 GCA_033995665.1 Melogona broelemanni
CCCCAGGCTAACGAATAAACGAAAGCCTGCGCCGGGAATCGAACCGGGGACCGTTGGCTTCGTAGCATGTCCCCATATCCACTGAGCCACCGGTATTTGCTTTTTTCTCATTACTAGAATTGTGAGTGTATTTTGTCCAAGCCCTGCGTCTCATCAGTGACTGGACATGCACAGTCACAATCGAAAAAGATCTTGCGGACAGGTCTCTGGCACCCACATACGAAACTACAAGTGGCAAGTCATCGTGGTCCATTTAAACGAGGGTTGGACGCCCTTCAAGACGACACCTTTTCATATTGTATTTTCCAGCCAACCCCTCCTCGTACATTACCACACTCCACGCTCCCCTTTTAACCCCTCCAATATCGGACAACCCCTCTCGCACATATATTACAGCATCGAAGCCGGACTACGAGCAACCACCCCCAGGCGCCACATCCCCACTTTAAATTACAAAGAAAGCGAACCGAGCGCAATATTATAATGTAGGCCTACGGCTGTTTCGGCTGTTGGGCAAAATCCACCCCACCCTCACTCCACCACGTAATCGACCTAACCCTACATCAAAGCATCAGTCTTCATATCTCCATCCCACCACCACCACCTCCCCATTCACATTACATCGACCATGCCATATTGCTATAACGTGTTTTCGTTTCTTACAGCAGTTACATTTTTGCGGTTGATGCCTCATTGAACATCATACAAGCCATTTCAAATACTTAAGTATTTGGATCAAAATGACGATTTTCGATTTGACTGCTCAATAATAGAATGTAAATTTAAAAAATATGTATTTGCTATTTCGAAAAATAGAATCTAAATTTAAAGGACGTATCAAAAACCATTAAACACCGACTGCCAATTATGAAATACGGAGAATGGCCACTAGGATCGTACAAGGCACCACGTGTCTGAAAGCCATGAGCACATTGACAGGCTGAGCTGTGACGCTCTACATTTTCATAGTACATGCGAGAATCTTTAATGAGCAATCCTATTGAAAACGAATGCAAGACAAAGCGACACGAGGTAGCTCGGCTAACCAAACATGCACCAAGTTCGAGTGTGGCTGGAAAAAACCTGCTCAACTGTCCCGGCACACATCACCAATCGTGACATAAATACACGCATAGGTGGCGCTCGCCACGAAAGATCACGGCGACCACGTGACCGTCACGACACGCGTCCCAGCGACTCTCGACAAGACGTGGCGGCAGAAGGAGTCTCGCGAACCAGGGGTAGGCTATCCATCTCGTCCGCACTCTCTCTCTCTAGCTCTCTCCAATATATGCGTATTCCTGTATCTCACTCTCTCTCTCTTCCTGCATAGACGTGCACGTGCGTATATACAGTATGTGCGTCTGTATGCGGACCGGTGAGCACGCGTTCGTCGGGCGTAAGGTCTCCCGAGACGTGGCCGACGCTCATTTCTGACTGCTCATTAAAACTTCATAATGCAATCTACCAAATGCAACGCACGCGGACTTGAGGGTGGGAGGGGAAAGTGGAGATGCCGGTGGTGGTGGTGTTGGATAAGAGGGCAAGGGCATAATGGCCGCCGCCGCCGCCTATGGCCAGATGCGTCTACATCAGTCTCCTCACGAGCCCCACACACAACAAAATGTGGCACGTCAACCTGTGCCTAAACGACAATTCAAATACACTAAAATGAATAAGCCCAAAAAAATAAACTCTGCCGGACAATTGTTCTTCCCCTAATTCGAATTCCAAGCCGGGTATGTATTACTTGTACATCACTTAAGTTGTTATCACTCGTCGTAGCCCAGTCGGTATTGCTGCGGTTCGGCGGTCCCAGGTTCGATTCGAGTCGTAAGTTCCCGTTTATTGCTATTCAGTTAGTACCGATGAAAAAAAGGCTTCCCATATTGTCATAGCAACATGAGGGGAATCGCACTGTAACGATATTAACTACAGTGATTGGGAATAAAAATAAAGTCCGGCAATCTCGAAAACTTTCATGCCGCCATAAACATACCGAGAACCCCGCAGCGGCATGTTATTATTTCCGTAGACGCACTTGATTACACAAGAGATCCCAGAAGGATACATTTGTACAGGGCATACAAACAGACTGCACACCGTTGACGCCAACCCTCCCCCTGCAACTCCCAGGCGTCTTTATTTCAAACTTGTTTAATTGTAATTTCGCGCTCGTTTCTTCTTACCCGGTGCGTTGTCTCCCCTCCTCCTCCAACATTCATTCCACCCCAGGCTCTGCCCCCCTTCCAAAACCCCTCGCTCTGATTATATAGGCCGACGGCGTGATAGTAGCCCCCGAGTAAGGCAGAAACACTTGCAGCAAATTGTAAGTATAGCGGCACCCGCCATCAGCAAACGTTTTATTATTTACACCTACTTTGGTTCTTCTTTTTTTTTTTGTAGACTGGCAAAAAAAAAAGCTGGAATGGAGGCATCATCGCATCAAACGCACGGGTGAGGAGAAAACAACCAAAAACATTACGTTTTTTCCTTATTGGGCGCGAATTCGTTTTTTAAAAGCGGTACGCAGCACCAGTGAACAATAATAGTAACTACTTGCTTGTTAGTGGTTAACGCCCGAGTAACAAACAAACGAATTTAAACCTCTTTGCTGCGACCTCAGTGGACGTCCAATGATCGCTGGAATCTTCTGCCGTGAAATACAGAATCAATGGTACGGCGGGCAGCTAACACGCCATTGGCAATTTAGCAATGCATTGTAACAATGTGTGATTGCCACCTTTTGGGGGCAGCCACTAACGAAACTGCTGGAATCACCAACGCGACGTAAGAAATGTGACAGACAGATATGATATCCAGACAGACATGGGAAAACATTCAAAACGAAGTAAATGTATAAACATAAAAATTTTAATTTTTAATCTTCCAGAGATTCATCGACTTTATCAAGAAGAACGGGCGGAACTTCTTAACGTTGATCTACTTAACGCTATACGAATGTTGGCTTCATTAAAAAGAAAACATATCTACAGATGACAATTTTTAAATTAAGAAAAATAACAAAATAAAATGGCTCCATTCGGACAGTATTCTCAGGAGGTAAACAGGACCGAAAGGGGGAGCCACCATTACAGCCGTACAAGTCCATATATGCATTTATGCAGAGACCACACGCACATAGGCAGGGTAGGGGAGAGAGAGATAGGCTATTTTTTTCCCTTTCCACTATTACTGGTCGCGGCCTGTCCGAAGTTTGCAATTTCGATCGCGGTCGGCGGTTTGGTAATATATACGGATTGATCGCGAGCGCCTAGCAGGCAGCGGGTTCGGCCCAATATAGTGGGATCAGTGGACAAGAGAGAAAGAAAGAAAGGCGAGCGACACACACACATACGACTCCGAAATTAAGGCAAGATGAGCAAACCGGAGCGTGGCGGTGGTGGTGACGGTGAAGAGGGCGGATGAAGACGGCGAAATAAAGAAATAGGATTTGTGTGTGTGCGGGATGGTAGGGATAGGATGCGAGGGTGGGGACATGTTCGTAGGGGGGTGGTAGTGAGTTGAGTGGGTGGCGAGGCCACCTCGCTAACAGCGAGCGAGCGAAAGTGGAAAAGCGAGCGAGGCATGTATAGAGGAGGAGATGAGAAAAGCGAGCGAAGGAGAGATGGAGAAAAAGCAACACATTACCGAACGAAGCAAAACTTATGGAGCGATTCTTCGTTCGTGGTCTAAATGCCGTACTGTGACTGCACATTCGTTTGTATAACGCAATATGTTGTCTGATTTTGTGAGGATGTTAATCATTAATTTGAGACGCATAATTTAAAGTTATGAAAAGTTTTGCCAAGCAAACTTATTCAATAATTTGTACTGCAATTGGCGATCCAATACACATCAAAATATTTATTTATTTAAATTATTCCTGACCACTGTACCACTCGTTTCGCTATAGCAATATGTAAAGGGCAAAAAACCTACAATGTCGGTATGAATGTCGAGATAAACGGCAAGCTCAAATCTAAGGTACACCAACGGAGATCAAAAAGCTCCCCCTGATGCCGTACCGCAAAGCACGTTATTTTCCTGCGAAGACACCCCGCACGTTCGAGGTCAGGAAACGACGACACGATTTTAACTTTATGTAAAAATTATCTGTAGAATTGCTTTATTTTCAATTAATTTATTTACGAATATTCGTACATCAGAGAAAATTGATTCTCGGGTCAGCACTATGCAACAACATAGATCCTAATAGAAAAACAATCCCAACTAGAGAAACTAAAACAAAACAGAATATTAGTTTGAATCTGCCGAACACGTACCCGCAAATGTTTCATGGTCAATTTTGAACATCTCAACTTATCGAAATGGTTTACCATTTGGTATCACTATTTCTTTATCATTTAGCGTGATTCAACACGCCGGGTCCGTTGAACCCACCGTGCCGATTACGCTTCTGGACGGAGAACCCCATCTACGGTACAGTCGAGGCGCTACCCAACACACTTTGCGAGCCCAGAGAGAGCCAGATCGACAGAGAGAAAGAGAGAGAGAGAACGCCAGAGCGGAGCTGTGTAGCGAAGCAAGGGAGCGAGAAAAACACGTGCACGTGATAGATGACTGATTATGCGAGCGCCAGTGAGCCAGAGGAGAGCGGGGCGGGCGAGCAGAAAGCGAGATAGAGAGCGAGAGAGAGTGGGAGAAGAAAGCTCTGCGGCGGTGGCGCTGCGAACGCCCACGGAGAGCGCATCGCACGTGCTCGCGTTTATCTCCCGTTCTTTTCCTCTCTCTCTCTCTCTCTCTCTCTCTCATTCCATCTATCGCTCTCTCTAGCTTTCTCGGTCGCTCGCGCCTTCATTTCAATTCGCCACGAGGATAGCGACGCGCACCGGGGTGGTAACCCTAATGCGAATCGGGCGGCCGAAAACCCAGCTCGCAGCGCCACCTACGACCATTATCTCCCAAGTGTAGCGGCGGTGACGTCACACTCCACAAAGTTGTCGGCGCGGTCGTTACACAGCCCCCAAAAAATATACTCGGGGATGAAAAAGGCAGCGGCGTTATTAAACAAGAAAAATTAGATATTGTCCACTAGGGGGTATCGGCAATAGAACTGGGATGAAAGACGTTTTTCTTTCCCAACCCACTCGGCGGTGAAGGAAACACATTTGATAAATTTCGTTGGATGAGGAACTCTCAAAAAC
Source organism: Melogona broelemanni (assembly GCA_033995665.1). NCBI lineage: Eukaryota > Metazoa > Arthropoda > Diplopoda > Chordeumatida > Chordeumatidae > Melogona > Melogona broelemanni. The sequence continues at coordinate 5,169 of JAUJYS010002050.1, forward strand.
AATGTTAGGCCTTGTGAAGAGGAACTCTAAAAAACAATGTTTGAGGTTCCTAACTTCTCTCAAGGACGGAATGAGATGTAACTTTTTTTATTTCCCCAAGAAACCCTATCACTATCCTCCTCTCCTCCTCCCCGCTGCGTAATGCCTTTTGATAAATCTGATTGGCTACACACGCAAAATATGATGTTTTGCACATCCCAGACGCCAGACGCGAACGCAAAAACAACACTTTATTTGATAGTCGAGACTCACACACACAAAAAAAAATATTGGCACTGGCTTCGCGTGGTTTGATGGCGTCAGCCAAACGGGGTTGATTTCGCTCTGACTTTGATAAAGTTCTCGCAGCAGAATGAGCGAGAAAATGCTCACGAAAAAAAAAAGTTCAGTGAGCGAGAAGCTGCGTAAATGCAAGTGGCGTCTCGCATTATCCTTACCATCGCCTACCTTTGCCAAGGCCTTCAACCAAAGCCTTCAAAGCTTCAACCAAAGCCTACTAGTTGGCAATGTTGAGCTATCTTTTCATTTTCATAACAGATATTTTTTTAATTTGCTATTATTTATTTTGACATTCAATATTATAAGCCAATGGGAGAACATTGTTCCACCATCGTCCAAAGAAAATTGTGCACGCGGTAAATTCAAAATGGCTTCCGTGACGATTCGAAACGCCCCTGACGACAGTCACCGGAACTAAAATGACTAGTACGGTATATCAGCAGCAATAATACAAACAGCCAATAGAAAATAAGTACGTCAAACGCAAAAGGTCAAAACGTCATCGTCTCGACGAGCATTTTATACGGCATTCATTGATATTTTATACGAGAATTCCACCGCACACACGCACAAGCAAGAAAGGCAACACACAAAAAACTGCACCCGAAACAAGCTTACAAGACCGAGGGAAAAGTAAAAAAGAAAAGATGCTTGCCGGCAAGGTGAACAAAAGGGTATTATTCGAGCGGACCCCATGCTCATTTTCTTCGCAACCCACACGAGACGCATTAAATCAGCGTTCAATTTTCTCGTATATACATGTACGTGTATGTGTGGGTGCCTTGAGTCTCTCCTACATCGTGCATGTGAGGACCTACATTTTTGTGCTGCATTCTCTTTTCTTCTTTTTTTTTTTTTTTTTTAAATCCTATTCTATATACGTCGCTCGGTCAGAAAGAGAGAGAGAAAAACTTTTTTTTTTCGTTTTTCTTTCTGCTAGCGTTCGGCCATGCGAGTTCCATTCATTCGCGCGAGTTTTTTCGCATTTTTCCCTTTTTCTCTCTTTTTCGTTCGTCCTAACATGCCACCCTCCCACTCTCTCTCTCTACCCACCACTACCAACCAACAACAGAGTCCCTTCCATTTCTCATTTTCCCTATTGCTCCCATGTCCGAACGCCAGCCACAGCGCTAGCCGGACACAAGTCACACACGGCACGTGCCATAGGGGGTTCCTCTGCGAAAGGCGGTCGCGCCATGGGCAACGGGTAAAAGATGCGCCCTGGCATGGCACGGAATGGCAGTGACCGAATATGGTGGACCTTGCACGAATGTACGAAAATTCCAAAATTTGTATTTATTTTTCTGATATTTTTTAATTATTAACTCAAACGACAAGATCACTTAGAACAAAAATGAATTGTCAACTGAATTGAATTTGAGAATAATAAGAACTAAAGGAGGCATCCTCGAAATTATCAAATTCCTTGGTAGTTTAGCAAGGAGAGGCATGGAGTCAACTAAAGAATCGGACAGTGATCTCAACAAGGATTAACCAAGAAGCATCTAAGAATAAAGCAAATCTCTTGAGACCATAAATAAGATTACCAGCATATTTTAAAACATATTTTAAATAGCGTTGCAGCGCCCCGGACAAGAGCCCACAGTTAATCGCCGACAAAAATAGCCACTGCGTGAGCCACCGTCACCGATTGGCTCGGTCGGAAACGAGTCCAGAAACCCCGTCACGGGGTCCATTTTTTGTCCCAACACCCCCACCACCTCCCTCCCCCTCTTCCTGCGTTTTTCGTTCCATATATCGTTCGACAACGACTCGACAAACAGCAACAACAACACAAACGAAAAAGTTTCGGGCGTCGTAAGCAAGTGCGCGTGTGCCGACGGTCACGCAAGAAAATGTCGATCGATGTCGAGATTGGCCAATTCCAAAGAGTTTGTTGTACCGGTAGAGAACAGACCATCTTTACCATCGACGAGCTCATTTGGCCAAAACTGTCTTCTCTAGGGGCGATGCGTCTAAACCCACCGATGATGCCACAAGTTTCGGAGACCTTACAGACTCTTGTATTACCATAAAATACGTGTAGAAATTTCGGTTACAAAATTCGCTTTAGCAATAGAAAATACGTGTCTTTAGACTTTAGAAAAATAGAAAATAAAATATACGATCGTAAATAAATCGATTCTGGCTTCTACCCGCACACACTTCTTGGCCCCGCCGAAGATTAGTTGAAATTGCTGCCACCAGATGGACAGGGATCATCGATACGACCCATGTCCAGCAGAATACAGGGAAATAACCGTAGCCGTCGACAGGAAAGTTGTCCGTGGGGGAAAATCCGTAACAATTTTTGTAAGCTGCCACACTTGCCCACACGCTCGCCGGACACAGGGCAATTTTGGCCATCTATTTATTCCGAAAGCCTATGGCCCGATGAAACGCAAAACTCGTTTCATCGGTATACGCCGTATACCATGTCTGCATAGGCGGATATTACTCTGAAGTACATGAAACTTTATCCCCAACCCACACAAACAATTCGCCGGATTACGCTGACGTTGAAAGATACACAAAAATATGACACTAGGGCCAAGTTTGTAATAGCAGAGAAAGGAGGTGGGGGTTATACTTTTGAGACGGAAATTACTTAAAGTTATTTCAGGCGGTTTTGTTTAGTTTTGAATTTATTGCATTGGTAATGTTTCCAGGCTTTAAAAACCCGTATACAAGTATTTACTACAAAAATAAGGTTTGGAAAATATTTATTTTTTCAGTACATTTCGCAATACGTTGAGACATTAAAGACGCCGACCTTTCAAGTCTAATGTTTCCAATTTTCTTAGGCACCCACCTAGGGAAGATTTCCATCCGAGTGTCACGTTTCCTGAGGTCAAACGCGAGCGTATTGATTAGCGAGGGTCGTGCCCACATCCATCCAGAAACAAATTCCCGCCGACGCCATATACACTTGGAAGGTTTTGATGGCCTCGGCAGATAGAAAGCCGGACGATTTGTCAAACTAATGAAACTTGCTTCGGCGACCACACACACACATACAGCATGTATACGCGCACACGCCGGCAGTAGCTAAATGGAAAAGATACAGCGCACGTGCAAAGTGTGCAGGCCTAATCTACACGAAGACATTCGCTTCTACCGAGCGTTTCATTTCCAATATACACACACACGGCAGATAAACCTAACGCTTCGTAACCCGCATACAAGTATAAAGAATTGAGATTTTTCGAATTGGACATCGGAAAGTCCAACTTTGCGTCTTTTGAACCACGAATTCTGGCGACAGTTTCAGTTAAAAAAAATTAAGGCTCATTTTCGAATCTATTATCATTGAGACAATGTCGAAAAACCAAATATAGCATCATTAATCCATAATATGTACGAAAAAACGAAAGAAAATTAGACCAATCACACAGAAAATCGAACAGAGTATGGATGAACGAGATTGCGAAATAAAACACACAAAGATAAAGTTCGACAACATGACTGGCAGAGATCGCCGCCACCATGTACGTAGTGATTGCCAAACTTAAAAAATTCAGGGGCAAAAAGTTATTTTCAACTGCGCCACGTTACAGACAATCTGAATAAACGCAGGAAGAGAGCCACAAAAAAAAACCTGCAATTGAGTTAATTATTTTTGAGGCCCACATTTTTTTAACGTATTTTTTGGCATTTGGACTGGAAATTATACTTTGTAACGGAAATGCAAACTCGTAATAACACAGTGCATTTGAATTAATCGTAACATGTTTAACAATTAGTCAATTTTCAGAGCAATTCGATGTTCAGATTATCACCATGCGATCTTTTCCACGGAAATCGATTCCTTTTAACCGATACCGATCAACTGAGTTAATTGTTACACCGGTCCATTCTTCCCTCCTCCCCCCTAATTGGCAAAAATACAATTAACCCGGAATTTCAGAGAAGATAATTACCAGCGCAACTGGCGACGGGCAACAACCATTACCCGAAGCGGATTAGAAAACCTGAACCCACACACATGTCTCGTTCCGAAATTTTTCCTTCCAATCAAACCCCTCCCCAAAAAATCCGCGCACACCCACGATTTTCAGTCTCGCCACCAACCAACCAACCATACGGGCTAATATACCCCACACCAATCCCATCACACACATTGAAGCAAGGCGCATACACACGCTCACAGCACTTGACAAGATTAACGCGCTTAACGACCGGACATCGGCACCGCCCTCGTACCGGAAATGACTACCGGAAGTGGAGTCATTTACGCCGGCCCTGGCGGAAGTGAGGCTGGCGAGGACGAGCTGGTTTGAACGCGACGAGCAAAAGTGTGGCGGTGGGGGGGTGCCAATGGCGGCGGAGGAGGTGTGGGGGTGGGGGAGACGAGAATGGGTTGTCGCAGTATCATCATCATTACCGTTGTCATTACAGATATATATAATCTTGAGACCCCCAACTGCTCATGTCATCAATCACGTAGCTATGAGTTTTAGAAACATGTTTATTGACTACGAGTCTTCATCCATATAATTTTGGAGAAAAAAAGTGAATTTGTCTCCCGAGATGTTTAATTAATAATTTGTCGACCAAGGACGGTTATGTAAACATACGTGTTCTTTAAAAAAAAAACTAACAAACGTCTTCCAAAGTCTGTTCAATTGCTATAGTAAACTGATGTGCTTAGATCAAAAATCAAAACAGGAATAAACATTACGGCAAGAATTAACGTCGAGAAAATAACAAATAAACTTTTCATTTTGTCTTTATTTTCATGCCTAAGAGTGGAGCCAATTCCATGCGGTAACTTGCGAATTAAATTTCGGTTTATTCGTTATTTAGGAATACACAGCAGCGTACATCTTACGCTATAAAATTCTACGGAAATAAACCAGAAAATCAATTGTGTTCAGCTAGAAATTATACAATTATAATCAGCCAAAATCTCCTAGTATACGATGAAATTGAGAAAGGACAAAAATACGTTACGTCCGTATCCACTAATGATACAGGTAGCGCTATGGAGCATCCACATGACCGCAATTAGAAAATGTTGCGCTGCAAAAGGATAATTGCGGTCACGTGAACGCTCCATAATGAATAGTGAAAGACTTGACCAGATGCCATTGAGTGGGGTCCGGGGTCTGACGATGACGCCTCGAATCCGCTGTGCATGATTACGGTGCGGCGAGCAAACAGCGGTGGACAATGTACACGGGGGCCGCACGCGCGCAGATTACAAGTTCGCGCAACGACGGAAGCATGTCCCGAATATATATCCCTTCGCATTATAAAATCGAACTCGCCGCCGGTCCGCGCCATCGGTGAGAATAATGGGAACGAAGGAAAACGCAATCTTAATGGAGGTTTTCCAAACGGAAGTACGTAGCATGGGGGCGACAACAAGTCCACAAAAAAGTGGGCCGGATCTTAGCTCCTCTAAGCCGCAATCCTTGACATAGAATAACTAAACATAAATTCTATGTCAAAAAATTATATCAGGCCATCGCGAATTAACTCGCTAAACTGCTAATAGTCCAGCCGAACAAGTGAACCATTAGCGCCACACAACGGCGATCGCAATATTATCGCAGAACGACATAAAACTAGTGTCATCAATTGCGAAACTAATATAAATACTCGAAAGTAAAAATTATATTAATATTCAATAATTTAGACTTCTACCAATATGGCGGCTATCAAAAGCAGCTCTCGCTGGTGTCCACTACAGTTGGTGGCAGAGTAGCACCATTTCGGAAACGTCAATCGTAACCATGTTCAGATTGAATAGCAGTGTAAGGCTCAGTGGCTGGAAATAAACATCAAGTCTGACTGTCTGACTCCAAGCACGATCACAGGAAATGAGAAAAATTAATGGAAAAGTCAATTGCAGAAACAATGATGTCGCCAACCCGCGATTCATTGGCGCTCTCGACGATGCACGTGAATGCAACCACTTGCGCAACTGGCGGTGGCGACCGGAACCTCAACTCATCCACGCTGGCTGAGGCAATACCGTCATACAGTGAATAGCCTTCAGCTAGACGTTTGCGCAGTTCTATATTTATTGTGAAGCACGAGAATGTGGATTGTGTGCTGCTTGGTGAAGGAAGGTGGCGGGGAAGGGAATAGTACGAGTGGTTTCCACCTCCCACTATCCACCCCCTTACGAATGCGAGCGAGAACATCTTTCTCTCTCGCTCATTTTTCGAAGCGAGGCCGTCCGTTTCCGCGTGGGACCCTGATTTGATCAGAAACAACCGAATCCCATTTGGCCGTCGCTCTGGCGAAAAGATGGAAAACACTGCGCATGCGCTCTCCCAGCGAGTGGCACGCGCGCGCGAGAGAGAGAGAACGCAGATCGACAACAAAGAGGTAGTGAAGTGGGTAGACGTCACGAGTCATTTACGATGGACGTTTTTAGGACACACCAGAATTTCCAACGGTTCACGACACGTAATAAAATTGAAGTGATTTCGGAAGTTCGTCTTTTAAATTTATTTTTTACAATAAGAATAGGAAGAAGTGATCCTGATTTAATAAATGGTACGGCGAGCCGGGTACCTGCTATCTGGTTTCGAATTGAAACGGACGACAAAAAACGAAATTGTTCTCGATATTGAAAATAAGCCAATATTGGCAACCGCCAGATATTTAAAAATGCACTGCTAATCCTCGAATGTACACGACCCTAATTATAAATATTTATAACTGACATTTGCTATTGAAATAAAATCAGAACATTTTCAAATAAACATCTTCATTTCATTTAACGCCAGATTTACGAATTTATTACCGAAATACATTTTCAACTCATCGTCAATCTCCTCAACTCATCGTCAAGTCAGATCAACGGCAGATTAAACCAATTTGTAATCTATCCGTGTACTTCTATAGTCAGAGAGGGAAACAGTGCGCACTTTCTCTCTCTCTCCATCGAGCTGCCTCGAAGTTGGAAACGAGGATAGAACGCAAGAAAGAGTGGGTAGAACTGAGAGAACCAAAGTTGGGAGCAACGAGAACATGTTCCAGAGAGCGAACACTCGCATAAGCACTGCAACAGAATATTTGCCGACCGGGAATGGTGGTGGTGGTGGGGGAGGAAGCGCAGATCTCGCCACGACCACCTTGACCCCGCGCGCTGCTCCTCGCTGCCGGACCTCGTTCGCTGGATTTATAATTGAGAGGCGGCTCCCCGATCGCCCATTTGGACGATTTTCCGGTTGCGAATCGACTACGCGGGCGCGTTCCGCCTCCCCGAGTGGAGTTCCGATTTGCCCGCGCGCGAGCGAAACGCGATTGTTCTACTGCCCTGAGACCAAAGAGTTGATGTTAAACAAACGCAATTACAACCCTTCAATTTTCCAGCACACCACTCTTTGTTTCAAAGAAATGATAGGAGGAGTCCAGAAGGCAGTTTAATTTCACCGCAAATTATCTCATGCCACAAAAGCGACCAAAAATTAAAAAGGGTAGTGACTGAGAAATTTGTTTGATGTGTTGTGCTGAAATTTGTTCATCGTGAATGTCGCATTATTTACTCCGTAGTTTCTGCAATACCGGATTTTCAGCAACAACTTAACTCAGCAACACGTGGGGAACAGAATCTCCCTGCAATGATAACAGTAATAATGCAATGATACCGTAATAAGAAATAAAAAAAATGTATACTGCTGTATAGTCGGCGGGCAAAAAATGCGACTGCGGTTGGAATAATTGCCGAGAGAGCTAGCCGGTCTCAGCAGGACCAGTGCAACCAGCACCAACCACCGCCGCCAAAAACGACACAGCGAGAAAAATGATAAAAGGGTAAACAGAAGCACGAAGGAACACCGAGAACGGAGAGATAGAAGGAGCCCGAGAGAGAGAGAGAGAGAGCTAGCTGGTGGCAGAACCACAGGCAGCGAGAGCAGGAGCAGCAGCAGTGGCCTTATCAATGGAATAGTTTACAGAGGAAATCGAGTCGAAGCGAATAAATGGAACAAGTTACTTCCATTCGGTTGGGCACACAGATAAAGAATGCAACGCGGTTGCCTCTCTCTATGTGCTCGTACCAGCGCCATCCGCCCCCCCCCAACCCTACAGTACCACCCCGTTGCTATACCCAGTTGAGCGCGGCTAACCTGAAGCGCAAAAGCACAACATGTGCATCCGCAATAGATATATAACGGCTGGAAGGTATGTACGAGTACATACATATATATGGAACCGAGAGATAGACTGTTCGACGTAGGACATGGGGGGGTGGTTGGAGAAATTCAAGGCGAGGGAATGACTGGAATCCGGTAGAACAGAGGATTGCAATCGTGAGAGAGTGGGAGTAGGAGTGGAACGGTAAAGGACAAAAGAAGATGGCTGCCTGCGGGTGGTGGTGGTGGTGGTGTGGGTAGTTTCCAATGGCCACCACCAGGGGCGGTACAAGTGGCGCATCTACAGGGTAGTGAGTTTTACTATGGGATTTGGGTGGTTTCAGCTTTGCTCACCAGGGGGTCGGCGATGCCTGCGAAATTATATGGAGCTATAGGCTTATAAGCCGGATATAGAGTGGGAGTATGGGCGAGGGGCGTCAATACATCGCCGGTATGAGGGAGATATGTAGACGAGAAATATTTGGAGAATGCTGCGGGTAAACGGGATCGATATTGGGTATTGGTCGAACGTAGCGGTCGCACATGAGGCATGTTGAGGACATGTTCGTCAAAAATATTCCAGAATGATTTTAGGCCCTGTCTGAAATTCGCTTTCCATTTATGAAACAAGAATTCTCACTAAAAAAAATGTTGCAGCGGTAATCCCATATTTTCCTCCAGGTTATCAATTGTTGCTGAGGTCGTTAACCTCCATCTAAGAAGCAATATTAAATCACAAAACAGAATGCAAAACATGTAATCAACAACAATGAGGGAATATTCCTCAACCCAACCCATCCCCAACCAATCAAAGATCACGACATTCTCCGACTGCTGAAGCAGCACCATGACAGATGGTCAACATGAAAAAATGGCATCAGTCACGCGCGTCACCGGCCCTCTCGACTGTGACGCGTGGAGAAAAATCATAAATCGTTGGCGGCGGTTACGGAGGCTCACTTGTCGCGGCTTGTGCGGTGCACGCAAGCCCGGACTCCAGCAGTTGCGGTAATGGCGTAACCAGCAACCGGCAAAGACGCGCTACAATATTGGGTGAAACTGCCAGCACTTCCTCCTGGGTCCCCCCTAATTGGACAGTTCTCAGTTCGAGTGACATTGAATAAGTTTGAAACATTAAAAAAACAATGGTTTAGGTAACGAAATTTGTCTATACCTAAACGAGTAACATCATTTGAACGTCATTGGCTTAAATTCAGTATAATCGCCCCCTGATTGGACGAAGGAGATGACGTCACTTAAAGAGAATCATGATGATTGATACAGAAGCAATATGTATGTTAAACTCAACAGTGTCAAAATATATTTTTGTAAGATTTAAATATTCTATTTGGCTATATTATTTTTGGCGCTTTACAACCAAATCGCATAATAATAATAAATATAATTTAATATATTGTATTCATAATATTGACTAGTGTGTCTGCCAAAAACTATGCCCGGTATAAAAAAATGCCATCTAGAACATCTCAATGTCGGAGGTCATGAGACACGTGTCTTCCGGAGAACATCCTGAAGGAACACTTCGGCGTGGGTGGAAAGGAAGGTCTGGGGAAGACGCAGACGCCACCAATGCAAATGTAGTCGTCAAAGAGATCAAGCCATGAGAGAGAGAGAGAGAGAGATTCGCGTTGCGGTCGTCGGCCGTCTCCGCAACATCGCATCCTCGTCTGCACAAAAGCCACTCCACTAAATGGACGTCAAGCCGTTATCGTTACTCAGCACAATGAGAGAGCGAGAGCGCGCACTCTCCCCGCCTGCGTACAGCCGGGTGACGTGGAAAGAAGGACGACGTCATCGACTAGACTGCTGTTTGGGGGGACAGGTTAAATTGACCGCGACCAAGTAATCAACGGATAACCTAAATCTTCAGTCCGGTTTTACAAGACATTTAACCAAGAAAAAGGTGTTTTACGGATTAAAGTTTCGACACGGGGAACTTCGGTCAACTTTATCATCCGATGGGCTATTTTAGTCAAGACGTAATGTCATGATTCCTGATTAGATTAGAAAAGCTTGTAATTGAAATTACAATATGTACCCGCAACCAGTCGAGAGGGGTCAAATGGTGGATCATGTGACCAGTTTTTTTTTTTTTTTTTTTTTAAATCACCGTAGCG
>JAUJYS010002051.1:0-15668 GCA_033995665.1 Melogona broelemanni
TATGGAACACTGACATTGGCAATAAATGCTGTGTGGACTAGGTCGGACTAGCCACCATACATTTATTGGCCTTTACAAGTGGGACGAAGCCCATTAACGTAAGTGCATCGCGCGAACACAATCCTCCTGTGCACGCTGAACACGAAAACAAAGCGTGAGGTTTGATGTGGATTCGGAATGTTACTTTTTATTCAAGTAAGTATTTTTTTTAATATATATCGTATTGGGATAGCAAACGCAAAAACCCTATTCAAATGCTCCAAATAAACGTATAGATACTAATGAGTGATAAGGCGGCTCGGTCAAAGCGCCATCTTGTGTTGACCGTTAGTATTTAGTATTTATTGACAGAAAAAAAACACTTAATAATACATATAAAATAAAGAATCCTTGACCAGGGATTATTTTCATCAACACGGCTCCTAAAAACACTATAAATAATAATACATCTTTCCTGCCGTCACACCGAGGGGAAATTCTGCCACCCCTTAGCCTTTGTAAAAAGGATGTAACAGAAAAATCATAAAATGTGTTTGTGACACTCGGAGTCTCAAGAGTATTATACCCAAGGCTCGAAAGTGAAAGTGAAAAAACTGACGGGGAAGGTAATTGTTGAACAAAAGCGGCAACGTGTGTACCACGTATAAAGATCGTGTCTTGATTATATGATACCATATAATTCTTATCGCATTTTTTTGGAAAACAGTTACAAGTTGTTGTAACTTGTTGAAAATACTTGTTCGCAGTCATAGTACTTTTCTAAAATGTTTATTTGTGTCCCTCGAAATCTCTAGTTGTTTTTTTTGCTATAATTTTTTTTGTTTTTGGTTTTAGAGATGAGGTCAACTTGGGTGTAAACCCGCAGTTATACAATCTGAATGAAAAAAGCAATGGTAAGGATATTGCTTGTATAAGGTCATGATCCGATGTCTAATTATATAGAGCCCCTCTCGGATGCATGTACATGTACTCAAGTACAGCAGGTACATTTATAGCCAAGATGAACCCACGGCAAAGTATTTTTACGCAGTGAAAAAAATGACCAATTGCCATCAGCCGGATTGACAGCGCTGACGGAAATGAGCAATTCGAGTGCCCAATAACAAGGTCATTATTTCTTTTAGGGTCGCTCACTAGAGTTTCACACAAAACGATACGAGAATGTAGAATGGATGGCGAAGAAACGAGACTCCTCTGTGTTCGTCAATTTTTCTCATCTTGAACAATTTTTTTTTTATTCTGAAACATTTGAACGAAAATAAAAGTTTCTAAAAATTGAGTATCTACAATTTCATTAAAAAAAAATTGTAGAATGATTGTAAATTATTGTTTTGTTGTGCTCGGGAATGATTTTAATAGCATTATTGCCTTGATATCGTCACCATTAAAGCCAGAATCCACAATTAAAGCCAGAATTTCAATTACATATAGCAAAACAGTATATGGCCGAGAGGTAGCGTGCTCGCTCGCTCGCCAACCAGCGGATCTGGGATTGATTCCCAGTGCAGCCCATCGTTGGATTGGCTCGTAGTACTTCGCGGGGGAAGGCAATGGCAAACCACCTCTGTATTCTGCCAAGAAAAATACAGGGTAGAAACACGGGGGATCGAGGGTTGGGGTCTAAAGACGACACGCTGCTGTTAAAACCAGTCCCAGGACACACGGTAAAATATTTTCAGCATTGTTGATGAAAAATCTAACAAAAAACTAATCAAATCGACGAAAATAGACCTACTAACTTGTTTCTACCAAAATAATAATAAATTTTGACGGTGCCAATCTGCTTGAAGATTGGCACCGTCAAACTCTGCGCCAAATCCACGGCCAATGACCTCAAAATTGCACCCATTACCCGCACGAGCAACCGGCATAAATACCGCGGGCAACGATCCAATACCGACCTGATGAATCGAATTATCTTTATCCATTTAAATTTTTTGTGTGTCCTATCTAAGCATATCGTGTCAAAAATTAGGAAGCCTTACTCGCAGAAACCGCATACTTTTCCAATGACGACCATCGCGCACTCCCCTCCCCCCTCCAATTTGAGATAACATTAGGGCTACCTGAAAAGCGCCTCCTACGGCCAAAGTCTCACGGTTTTTCCCCCAACTAGATCACAGTGTAAACCACTTGACAGCTCCGAACGCCAGGCACGCGGGGATTCGAGGGCTCTGTTTTTGACGAGGTCTCTCACGCTCTCACGTTTCAGATTATAATTGGCGACGCTGTTATTAAATTATGCAAGAATGTTTTTAGCTGCGGCTCCTGTTTTCTGTTTCGCCTTCCCCTCCCCTGGCTCCCCATCCTCACAAAACACTGGCGGTCGCGGGTGGCACTAATGAGCCCTGCGTGTGTCCACGTGCTGATTTGACAGTTTTGAGTGGCGGACGCTAGATGGCGTGGACTCCCTGACCTTCTCGGAGGAGGAGGCATCTATTGTACTTGCCAGTTATTGCTGCTTTCCGGTGGCGATTGCAGATTGGCTTGCTGCAGGCAAGGTTCTTAGAGTCCAATAACCCTGGTTGCAGGACTTGCAGCGGTTTGGACTATTGACCATTAAGCTGTCTATCTGATTTTAAACAATTAGGATTTTAATCTTTCAATTTTTAAATTCCCGCTTTTCACCTGCTAAAAAGACGAAATATACGCCATCTAGTGATAAATCACACGGTACATGTTTCTTTCGCCGAAGAACGCCATCACTGTCACAAACGAGGAGTAATCGCTTTTAAGTTTACCAAGAAAACCAAATTTTAATGGTCACGGGTCTCGTCCTTACGTGGTTATGAAATTTCGTCTATGAATTCCCCAATTCCATATGGCATTGTCCTGCGTGAACATAATTCATTTACAACAAATTCTTGCTATATGCTTACCTCTATGTTCGGACTATATTTATACTGCATTAGGTTTTCTATGCTTAGCAGACACATAAATGTGTCCTAATTAAACATATGATAAAGAAACACACAATTTATCGTTTTTTTAGTTTCCACTATTTCCTTCAATATTCCGAAATGGCCGTGAGGATGAAGGCGCTAGACGCTCTCCGAAAAGTTCGCCAAAGATTTCTTTGTATGTTAAAGTTTTATTTGTTTGTTTAAATACACAACATTTAATGTAAATCATTTCAAACGAAACGTCAACAATATGTGATTTATTCCGATCACAACGTCGTGCAGCTAAAATCATCGTAAGGAGATAAAGAACCTGCACATCAGTTATTTTTAAATAACTATCGACAGTTTAAATATTCCATCAAAAGATGACGTCTTAAGAAAGAGCAAGTTGGTTGCGAAATATGTTCACGTCAAATGGATTTTGCCTGACACTGCTTTTAAGTTTCCCATATCAGCTGAACAGGACACACGGAAGAATGGCCATTAGGCATTAGTGGGCACTTGTTACTGATAAATTGAAGCATTCACTTTCCGTCTTTTGAAGAAAACAGATCTCGCATTGTCAACCTCCCGATACCACGTCGGCGCATTCCAACCAAATAAAAAAACGATCATCTAATGAGTTTTCTTGTAAACGTCATCAACGGAGTTCAAGTGGAATAACGACGCGACGAATACTGCAAAAAAAATCAAGCACGCAAGTACAGAGCAGAGCGCTTCCTAACTTTTAGCTGTTCATGGTGGCCGACGGTGATCTGAGGAGGATAGGAAATGAACGTCCGGTCAACGTTTTCTCCTTGTACACGTTGTTGCTGTCGGTCATATCTCATCTCGGACAGGGGTCGTCCATCGCTCGTATCAGTCCTCTCCACGAACATCCAAGCACAATTCTTGGCCGAAACGAAGCCTAACGCGGGCCAAATTTAAATAGGAATTGCGTACTGCCGGGTCGCCGATTAATTGGAGGAGCATTTTTTTTTTTTTGCGAGGTGGACATCACAACGAACTCTCCGACCCGTTTGACGGGATTCACTTTTCCCGTGAGGTCATTGTGAAATGAAGCGTACTCTCACACGTGAACATGTATACGCTGTTCTATACAGGTTAAACGTCATTAACACATCATTATCACAAATTGGCGGAAATCCAGGAACTCATTTATATTTTTATCATTAGTATTTCGAATAATTAGTTTTTACTCAACTAATTTCGAGAAAATGGATATAGAGGTTGTACTACTAGTCGTAATCCAGTCGGTATTGCAACCGGCTGCGGCGCGGCGATCCCGGGTTCGATTCCAGGCGCGGGCTCTCGTTTATTCGATCCCGATGTACTTGTGAAAATTTGTCCCTCACATACAGTCAAAACAAAACACGTGGTTTGCAGCGTCTTCTGTTGTGATATTTACAAGAGTGGCCGGAAATAAAAATATATATATATATATATTTGTTATATTGAGTAAAAGGCCGGGAAGCTAAACCGAAGGTTACAAAATTGATGGCTGTCAGGGTAAGGGACAATTTGGGAAAATATACACAACCATACTCGTTATCGAGATGATCTACGTCGTTATGGCAAAATAAATGGTAAAAAAATGTAGGAAGCGCTGAAACATAAGATCACTTAGGTGAATTTCTCTCGAATACACCCTAATGGAATTCCCTAGCTGTCAAGTTTTAGTAAAAAATTCTATCCCCAGCATAGTAAATAGTGGCTAGACGCACGGGGATGGGTCTTCGACAAGTCACCCCCGCGGAGAAATTCCGGTAGGACGGACGACATTTGCACGCGACTCGCCCTGGGACTTCGACGCGAAACTGCGCCATTTGCATGGAATGTGTGCTTGTTGTATTCGAAATGTTTATTATGTTTCCTCGTTCGGTTCAGCGGGACTCGAAAGCCACACGCGCGAATCAGCATTTTTGGACCGTGTATACCCCACCTCGCGTCGCTAACACGTGGACTTGACACGCGAGACTGGATCCTGCTGAGCGACTTGGCCAATTTGGATAAAGGCTTGTCGCGGGCCATAGAGTGTGGCGCCATCTGGCCAACTGCGCCATGTGGCCAAAGCGCGCGATCCCAAATTTGGAGATGGATTTATCTTGGCGATGTTTTGAGTAATATTTTAAGCGTTCACTATTTTGTGACGTTACAAATAAAAATAAAATCAATTTTAATTAATTTTCATTTAGCGTTTCACAATTTAGTAGCCAAGAAATAAACAAACAAAAAATAGCGCTCAACAAATTTTCAAAGACATGAAACCACCAACTTATCTAAATTTCTTTATTAAATTTAATTTTTAAACAATTATAAAAACCGTCTTTTTCCTACGCAGACAGCAGTATTAAATTCAGTTATCTTCACCTCAAGCTGACATTAACCGCAATATTTGTATTTCAAAACTGCGTACAAAGATAATTGGCTAATTGCCTGAATGGCAAAACAATAAAAGATAGACCAGTTACGTTAGAAAAAAAAAAGTCGCAATGTAAGATAACGCCAAAAGAAAGAAAAAAAGACAGGCCTAATTTAAACGAGACTATTGTCGTACATAGCGCATCTTTTCGTATTTCATGTTCTTATAGGCGTCGCCCGGAATACTGCCGAAGCTGCCGCGGCGATAAAATCAGATCTTTCACCCTGAATATTTTTTTTTGCCTCGCCTCGATCTTCACACACGGACGCACCTATTCGGACTCGTTCTTATGATAATTCAGTTTCAAGCCCTACCTCAATCAGCCCCCCTTCCTCCCCGCACCACCACCTCCACCACCCAGAAACGACCGCCATCTTCAGTTGACGTATTTGCAAACAGAATCTGTTTTACGATGAGCGCACCCGTGCAGGAATGGCTAAACGAGGCAGTCCTCAAGACAAGTCAGGTAATTTGCTGGCGCTTCTTTCTAGAACTGTAAAGTTTAGCTATTGCCATCTGACAGTAAATAGATGAAATGAAATTTAATACGTTTATAAAACCAATAATTTGGTGTGATGAACAATCGACAAACTGCGCGACTACAATGCAAACCTGCTTTACAAAGTTGCTCGCCAGTTGACCCTCTAGTGAATCGGGCAAGGATAATCTGTGCAAAATTAATTCAACAATTCCCTTGAGGCAAAACTCATTCAGAATGCTTTATGCGTTACTTTTAAGCTGTTCAATATTTATGTTGGAAACTTATAACGAAAGAAATAAAAAAATAATCGCTCAAAAATAGAGAATTCAAAAAGAGTGAAAAAAGAGTGAAGTGCTCAAAAAGAGTGAAGTGCACAAAAAGAGTGAATTCATTGTGGCTCAACGATCAATTTCTACTGCATTAGTTTGTTCCAAATGAAGTGCAGAAGTCTGAAGTGTTTCTACAGACTACAAGACATTGAAAATGTATCCCTCAGACATTGCCAAAGCGACACGAGGGGTACAGCAGAATCTCTTGAAGTGATATTCACTACAGTGATCAGGAATTTAAAGAAGCAAAATAACAACGTTCGCGCTCAGTTCGTGAAATAAGAGATTTTAGAGACAGCGTGCACCTTGCGCTTTTGTGTTAATTCTTTGCACATATCATTCAAGAGAAGGGTGGTCTGTTTAGCGTGGGTGTCGGGATATGAACAAACAAGATTTTAATCTATGCATGCGTCCTAACCAAGTTCATTGTCACCCACACTATCGCCCCTCCCTCCTTCCGCGCGGTATACGTTGAGTTCGGTTTCCAATGGGGAAGGAATCTCGGTGACTAAATACGTGCATTGTAGACATACGCTGGACTTTCACAACTTTCGCTGTGACACGACGAGTCAAACACGACCGGAACAAAAAAGAAAAGAAAAAAAAAAGAAAGAAAAAACAACGCCGACATGTAATTGCATAGCACTGAAACCACAACGTGTTTTTTGTGAGCACATATCTAGCGATAAAATATGTCGCAATATGTCCAGGTGCATGATGTCACATTGATGTGAGTTTGGCGTATAATGAGCTGACTTTTTATGGCTGCCAACTGTGGAACCTGCCAAGTCAGTTGTCGCCATTACGGGTCATTGAAAAAACGTATATTTGCACCGCGATTGCATCTAACAAACAATATGTATCGAGTTTCGAAGCCTGCTGGGCATTGATGTGATTTTGATACGAGCTACCGTCCACGAAGCCTGCCCGATATTGCATTTCGCTTCCAGTAGGGGCAATCGCGCTCAAGAATCGGACATCGCTGCTTCATTGTATGGAGAATGCATATTTATAGAGATATGGGTTTATATAAATAAAAACGTTAGAGATATAGTCTCAAGTTTAGTCACACGTTAGAGATATAGTCTCAACTTTAGTCAAACGTTAAATTATAGCCACGGTCCGTGAAACAACGCCAAGAAAAGGCGTTAGATTATAGTCAAACGTTAGAGATATACCCTAGCAAAAACCACCGCCTTTGCGTTGATGTGTAATGATGTAATTTTACCTGATTTTCCATGAAGCCTAACAGTCTAAACAAATTCACCATGCTATTTTGTTACGCTTATATAAGGTTTGTGAGTAGAAAAACTTTTATCAATTCTAAGTTCGGCACTGCCGGTTTTTATAGGCAAAGAATCCAAACACCACATACCGTACGTAAGCGTTATGCATTAAAAAAATCGTGCGATTTTCTTTCTTGACTGCCAACGGTCAATACATATACAGACACACTGCCTCCTAACCCATTAAACCTTTTTTTTAGTCCGCACGAAATCACTTTGAAAATTATAGAGTGCGTGCGATTGAGAGAGCGGGGCAGTCGGATAACTGTCGCATGACACACCATCGTCTTGATATATCATTAAAAACGGATGGTCAGTCAAATCACATTTTTTTCACACACACACACACACGCACACGCTGAATTAGGTTTTAGATGTATTGCCGCGCAGCCAACGAGCCTGAATAATACCTAGAGTGCAGTTGTCTCTAATTTTGGCGGATAGAACTTGCTAACTTGCTTCTTGCTAAAACAACGCCAAAAATTGGCTCCCTTATCCGCCACATTTGTTTCGCCCCATTTGAGTTGGAACCAAATTCTACTCTCGTATAACTCTTTGACCCGATTTAAGTTTTTTGCCTCCGCCGTTGAATTGGATGGATACATCAATTCTTAATTAGGATTTCGGTTTTCTTTTGTGCTCGAGAAAGACGTCGATAACCTCTGGCGATTTGAAAAGACAAATGATCCTCATCGCAACGTAAACCGGACGGAGACAAGACAAAACAAACATCTACAAACCATGGCACCTGAGACCTTCAACACGAATGTATCAGTCCACTTCAGACGTAATATCATCAAGGTAATTAAAAACATAGTTTCGAATATAAAAAAAAAAATTCGGGGCATATTTTATCCAAGGACGTTGATATATCTATCCTACTACTCCTATTACTTATCCTACTACTGTTTGGCACATTTTACCAGCTTGTAGAACGGGTCTAGTTCTCATAATTGACTAATTAGGATATATTATTATTTCGCCACAAATCTCCCTTAAATGATGACCGGCACAAATCTAGGAAAACCAATTCCAAAAATTAAAACTTTTCAAAGTCACTAAGCGCTAAGCCAATTCAGAATATAATTTACGCCAACCACTATCATCGCAGCTTAATTTATAAATAGAAAAACTGGATTTTTCAAGATCTCTCGCAAAAAGAGATGGAAATAGAAAGCACTCTGCTGGGGAAAAAAATAATCTATTTAGCCGATTTTGTCATGTCCGGCGGTGGAATGTTGCATCGTTAATCCACGATTTTCTCGGTTGGACGGACCACCAACACCACCATCACCACCACCATCGTGAATCACCTCAACAGGCTGCTTAATGATGACAACATTTTGGTGGGAAAAGAAAAATAGATTGCGTTTTTGTTTGCGTGCGCGCTCACGTCGATGCATGCAAATCGTTGACCTGTCCTGGCTTATCTTGTTTATGCTTTAGTCCGGATCAAGATTAATTGTGTGATCAAGCTGAAAGCTTGTAATGCCATCTCGTAATGTGGTCAGAATCTCCTGTTGTGCCATTTATTCGCTTCATACTTTCAAAATGTATATCTGATATTTATGGTCTTAAAGAGTATTAAGAATATTTGACCTTAACGCAAAAGGAACCCCGAACACAAAAAAGGATTCTCCGTTCCACTTACTCAAAAAATACTGTAGATATTTGGTTAAAACTGTTAAAAAAAAGGAACTAAACCGTTCCTTCCTAGGGAAAGGAACCTGGTTAGTTTAATTTCTGGGAAGTTCCTCAAAAATGGAACCAGTTCCTATTGGAACGAAAATAATCTCCGTTCCAGTTCCTCAAAAAATTCTGTAGATATTTGTTTAAAACTGTTCAAAAAAAGGAACTAAACCGTTCCTTCCTAGGAAAAGGAACCTGGCTAGTTTAATTTCTGGGTAAGTTCCTCAAAAATGGAACCAGTTCCTATAGGAACGAAACTTATATCGCCATGGTGATGTCGAATGGTGATATCGCCATAGCGACACGAGGCGTACCGGTAGTAATCCTGTAGTGATTAGCACTACGGTGATTTCTAAAAAAAAACCTTTTCTGTTCCGTTGCTACCCAACACTGATAATTTATTGTAGTGACATTTACTACAAAGAATGGAATACATAAGTGAAAATATGCCCTCTATTATCGCTCACTACGAAGAAGGAAAATCAATTGGAACATCGCCGATCCGACCAAATCACCACTTGGAATCTTGCCTCAGGTTAAATCGTAAACGACTATCAGAATATCTTGTTCTAAAAATACGCTAGTTGTTATTGTTGTTGCTGTTACCTTTCGTCTTTGAGAGGGGAGGTCATTGAAGGTTAACATGGTTTCAGGTCTATATATAAATTCTGGACTATGGATTACGGTAATGAAACTCGTAAACAGGCATTCAACTCTGTCACGTTTGTTGTTCATCGTTTGAGATGCCTCCCAGAACTTAACGCACGTTTCGATCACCGAACGTCTTCAATGGGAAGCGTGCGAGGCACGCTGACATTTCTACAGGGGAATGACATGTTCCTCGACGAATATATGAGGTCGTATCTGATTTCAAATGATGCCTTTACGCGGGTAACGCGTGTTTATGCAAATTGCGTAGGAGAACTTTTTATGTGAGAATGCTCCTTTTTGTTGTTTTGCACCAGACACACAGTTTTACCCAACACGAACAAGCAAAATTTCCGAGTCGAATTTGCATTTCGCCCATTAACTCTTATAGGAAACATTGAAAATACACTACTATCATTTGCATAGCTATGCCGTGAACATGAAAATGAGAATGCGAAGTAACAAATGGCGGTCCCAGTACAACTCGATGATACACAACGTTGCTTTAAAAGGTCGAAACAAGTTTTAGATGAGAAAATAAACAGATAGCAAATGACTTGTTTCAAGCGTCTCAAATTCTTACATGTACAGCATTTATCGCCCAGTATTATGAAAATGGTTTCACTAATTAGGCGATAATATTATAATTTACGAATAACATAGTGATATTATTTTTCACCGAGATGATACAGGTAGACGAACAAGAGCAATATTTGTTAACATTAGCTGATTAGCGTGAGCCAAATAGCAATGGCCGACCCGAATCGGACTCAAACCCACAATCCGTTGGTGGGCAGACGTTCTAGACAAAATAATTCATCAGTTCAATTGATTCATTTTCGGTTCCTGCGGTTATAGTCAGTGCTGGGGTAGGAACGGAACAGATAAGTTCCATTCCTAAGAATTGATTCCTTTCTTTAGGAACTTGGACAGCCTTGGCTCCTTTTCCTAGGTAGGAACGGTTTAGTTTCTTATTTGGGCACTTCAATGGAGGTTTCTTTTCTGTGTACTGGGTTCCTTTTGTCATGAATTTTAATTTTCTACTAGTACAATTTTTCAAATTGTGTCGATAGCGGAACAATTTTACAGCATCAAACAGAAATTGTTAAATATTTTGATCTCTCTCCGCCAATCGGCATACAAGGTACAGTATGTACTTTATCAGTTCCCGCAAATGTCCATTTGGCATCATAAACGTAATCACAATTTTTGTGAATATTTCGCCACTCGACATATTTTTTTAAAAGATATTTTGATAAAAGGAACGGCAAAGTGACAGAAAAATTCCTGGTTCCTTTTTCAAAGGAAATAGAAATGGCCAAGTTCATTTTAATTTATGTAGGAACTGGAACGGGAACTGGTTCTTTTCTTCATAGGAGTAACGGAAACTGGAACGGGTTACTGTTTTTAAAGGAACGAACTCAACACTGGTGATGTCCACGTTTCGCAGACTAATAATTGAATAGGGGTGTGTAGAACATTAAAATATTAAAAAAATAATGAAATTCCTTCATTTCCATTTTAAAACTAAATTATATACGGGTTTATTGCACCTATAAAATTTTTATTTGTCGCTGTATTAATTCATCGTGAAATTCTCCAGATTAAAAGTATTAGCAAAGTTTCAACTCCACACACACCAGTTGCTGTTCTTCCGCCCCGTCGTGGTCACGAGGCCATTTCAATTTCCAGATTTATTTTATTTTTCGCCGACTGGCAACGCGGCAGATGTAAGACTGACCCATACAATACCATAATTGGAATGTGATGCAGTAACACTAAGCCATCGACTTGAACTGGTCACTCAGGATTAGTTTCGCTTAGTGTAAGAGCAAACAGGTTAAAACGGCGGGTGGTAAACAATTTCGCCCGGAGTGATGTGGGGGCCAAAAACGGCAGTCGAATCTCAATCAACCGAGCCACGGAACGGACTGTCAAAATACTGTCAAGCGGCTGCCAGTCACGACTCACGAGCAACAAGATCGTTAAGCACTCACAAAAAAAATCGGTTGCCTCATTTCCCTCCTCCTGGGATCTCAATGTAATCTGATGGAAATACGTCCATATTTTTTATCAAATCAACAAATCGTTACGGCTCGTATATCATGCCCTGATCAACAATTTTGTTCGAGCGTCATCTAGCGATCATCAGGGTTGTTCATAACTTAGAAAAGAGCCCCCACTTGTGGCGAGTTCATAGCGAATTTTCACTGAACTAATTTCAACGATCAAATAATTACTCATTTTGCTTTCACATAATTACGTACCGGTACGTAATATAGAATATTAAAGACTTAGATTGAATCTTACCGTCTTGTTTCCCTGATAAACGACTGGTTCAAGACGGTGCAGGTCACTTGCAATTTAAGCCAATCATAGATCTCACCGTCTACTTTGCCTAAGAAACGACTGGTTCAAGACATGCAAATAACTTGCATCGTTTCAACCAGTCGTTCATCAGGGAAATTATACGGTAATATTGTGTAAATGAGAATTATAGTGTTGCGTCATACAGCACTATAATTCCCATTTGCACACGCATATTATTAATTGAAATAAAAATTAATTACAATTGCTGTCACGTACGTGTACGTGTTTCAATGATGCAACTCTTATCATCAGCGGAATTTTGGTGATAATTTTTGTAAATATTTTTTGGAAATAATACACATAATATACATAATTAATTCCATGACGGACATGTTGTGAGCTCTACAAGTTTCGCCATAGGAAATGATCATGAGCGAAAGTGACCGTAGTATGGTGGATTTATGGTGGGAGGGAGGTGTCTCAGGTGGGTTCTACAGCCAGCGGCACTTCTAAGTGAAGTATCCCGATAGCATCTTAACTTTCTTACACTGGTCGCCTGTGCCAAGTACGTTCCAAACACGATAAAATAGTCCTAAGTGTGTGGCTGGACCGCGAACACGGCTGAACAGATAAATTAAAAACTAAAGGACGCGGAGAGAGTGGAGAGAATGCGCGCCCCCTTTCGTCGACCGTGCAAATCAGACACAGTCGGGCGGTGACATGAGGCCTGGTCAGGAATGTCGTGTGGGGGGAAAAGACTGCAGGGGACGGATGGCTCAGCGCCACTCCTGTGGTCGGGGCATTGAAATTGTCGCATCACAATGGACGACTGCTGCGACGCTTACGGACGAAAGAGACCGTCTCTTGCTAAAAAATAATATTACCGGAAGCAAGTGGACGGTGACGGCTCGGAAACCGTCCTCATGAGCTCGCTAGTAAAAGCGAGTTAGCTAAGCGCTTCCATCAACTACTACGTGATGAAATTGGAGCGTGTGACAGTGGGTTAGCTGGGAGCTTTCACCTTTCAAATTCAAATATTCGATAAGAACCCATAAATGAAAGCAAGTTCATCGCTTTTAGAAATTTGATAATTCTGTTGAATCACGTTAAAAAATATTATGAATTTGGACTGTGCGCCAAACATCTTTAAAAAGTGACAGATAAACATAACAAGACAGATAACATAAAAAAATTCAGAAGGTCTCGGTCGAGAATCGAACCAGCTATCACGGATATAATATTTTATCTCGCTAATTACTCCACACGGTACCTCTACGGGGCAGTTTAAAATCAAGAGCCAATAACGTAAACGTGACAGGCCTACGATAATTTTACAAAAGCATGCTGGGAAGGAACTGGCGGCTGAGTCAAAGGAAAAAAGGTGCATCTGCGCTACCGAATGGATTCATGCTTCGAGCCTCGAGCCCGAGTCCGGAGGGTCAGTGACCCCCGCCTCGTTCACTCTGCGACTCTCCACGCCGCTTGTTGTTAGGTTGAAAACTTGCGGTCAGTTTCTGCGGAAAAATTCCAGCTGACGGTCAACCGAGCGCGTATATGCACGGCGGGGCCGAAATTCTTGAGGTAAAATTAATATTTTGATCGGAGATTGGCAAATTAGTGTCGAGGTTTTCAACTGGCATGGCGCCGGCCATACGATTAATAAATTATTTTTCGCGCGCCGCTATTTTCACTTTTACCTCTTGGGGGAGGGGGGGGGTGTCCAAAGATATGTAGTGTTCGAACGTCGAAAGCTGTAAACTGAATCACCTCTCGAGCGAAATTGGGTTAATTTAAATATTATTTTTGTAAACTATCACTTACTACTTACTTAAGTACTAAATTAGAACTAGAACATGATCGAACTACTTTGTGCAATTTTTTTTATCCATTACTGACTGGTCAAAAACGACCCCATCTTTGTTTTAACGATTGGTCAGAAATGACGGAACTGTCTTTTACACTAGCTTTCATCTCTTCTTAGCTGGATTTTTTGGGAGATATTTTAAACCGATGGTTCGTTATACTTGTCACAAATTGTTGAAGGTTTTATCCTCAAAACAACATCCGCATTGAGGTGAACAGACATTGTCCGTTTTTTATTTTGTTTCCAAACTAAAATTATCCAATTTTGATTGATGCAACAAAAATTTATTTTATAAATTCGTCTTAAAATTCGTCCGCTGTTACCATCCGTTCGACATACTCGTATGTTTTTCAGCAATTACCGTGCCATTATGGAATTACCGTAGGAATATTTATAAGTACGCCGAAAATAATGACATGCGTGTATTTAATTATTTGTTCAGCTAGGTATTTGTTTCAATGTCATTATTCCAAAAGTATATTTATTGTTTGCAGAAGATTTCATAATTCCGCTAACGTGTTCATACGCCTTGCACTAAATCATTCACTGAAGAAGAATTTTTGAAGGAAGACAAGGATCACGTGACTACAACAAGACACTTTCACAATAATGTCTTACTATATATAGCCAGCCAACCTAACTCTTACGAGTCGCCTAAGGTGTTTCTGCGATTTTCAGAAGCTCTTTGAACTTCAAAGTGAAGTACACGAGGGTGCAGTAGTCCTGTGGTGCACTAGGCGCTACGGTGACTTTAAAAAAAAAAAAAAAAGTACAAATTTTGAGAAATTTATTTGGGTTGCTTTTCCTCGTATCATTTAATTTTTCTCGTAGTTCGGGCGATGCATAAACTTCAATTAACATACAAGACGTTTCAGTCTTCTAAATTGATCTCAAGAGTATATAGGCTTGAAAAGTTAGGGGTCTAGTGGAAGTTGGATAAAAAATGGTGGATTTTCTACCATTCCGATCACAAATTATCCGGTCAAAAACTGCTCAAAAATAAAAGAAACAAAAACAACTACTGCTCGTTTGCAACGGTTCCCCACAATACATCTCGCTCTCGCGTTACGGTCGCACCACGGACTACGCGTCGCACTACGCGTCGCACCACGGATGACAATGACCTCCTTTCAAAGGTAAACTTGACATTGAGAAACACTGGCAATTAGAAGGACAAAAAATTGAACGCCGCAACTAACCGTTTTCTTTTCTTTTCTATTCTATTTTTTTTTTGTCTGGGCATCAAGAACACGAACTCGATTGGGTGACCACCAACGACTGCGGTCGTAAATGGAATTCATTATTACCACTGGGTTTGGCTAGGTTCGTTTACCTGCTGATTTAGTTAAGTGGCACCGATGTTTATTACGCCAAGACATTGATTGTATTAATGAATTTTTCATATTTTCGAAACGATTGAAAAGCAGAATATACATTTTTTTTTAATAAATGTGGCGTCATATGAAAAGAAATTGTGATACGTCTAGCAGATTAGGTGCAGTAATATTTATTAGTACATTTAATATTTTAAAAAAGGTAAAAAATTTGAGTGCAATAAAAATTGGTTTTGCATTAGTTGGCGTGCATATTTTTTTCAGTATTAAAATATGTGCACGCCTCTTAAGAAATAGTGTAATTTTTATCCATGTTCCCCTTTATCCCTTTCGCTCCTATCGGGACAACAGGTGTCCCACTGAGTTTGACCTTTGACCAAAAATATTAAACTAGGACCTAGA
>JAUJYS010002052.1:0-15666 GCA_033995665.1 Melogona broelemanni
TTTTTTTTTAAATCACCGTAGTGCTAATCACTACAGGATTACTGCACCCTCGTGTCTCTATGGAGATAGGTGAGGGGAAGGGAAGTGGAATGGCAGCTGGTATAGCCAGGCTGCAGAATCCACCCCATAGCTAATAAATTAAATAGCTAGTTGAGATTTTTCTGCTGTTTTTTCTTTTCTTCTTCTTTTCGATTTTAATCCACAATAGACAAGCCACCTTTGTCAAGACAAATCTATAATGAATAATTTATTTTATCGGGATATGGGTTCAATTCCTGACCGAGACCTGCGGAATTTTTCGGGCGAGACACATTCGTTCTCTGAGCTTCCTTGGAAATTTACGTAGAACTGTGGGACCCGTGCCTGTACCATGTTCGCTACGCGTTAAAGATCCCTACATAGGTATGAAACCTTGACCAGGCCAAAATTACCAGGTCGCCCACCTGGGAGGTTTGAGTCAGAAAATGATTACAATTAGCTATTTATCAAGCAATTAATAAATCGTTGACAAAGAAAATATCGGGTTATCATTATCAACGAAAATCAATCCAGCGCAGCATATTATTCATAGAGGTAACCATTTTTAAACAGCAAAACAGCCAAGTGGTCTCACGTAAATTCAAACGAAAAATCACTCCATCCTGACAACATTTTCCTACGAAAATTCCACCCCGACAACTGTCCTTTGATTTTCCGTTCTAACAGATCACCTTCGTGGTTAAATGCAGCCAAGCGGCAAGAACAGAAGGAGGGGGTGACAGGAAAAGGAGGAGGGGGTACCAATCAAAAACAGGTGGAATAGCGAAAAGGTCACACGTCACATACAGGGGTTGGACAAAATAATGGAAACACCATTTTTGTTCACCATGAATTTGATCTCTTCTGGCCACACGCACACACATGGAAGTATTTCCATTATTATGCCAACCCCTGTATGCTCTTATAGAACCAACGCCCAACTAGAGTCCAGCTCATGGGGAATTCCCCTCACGCACGCACCATGTAAACTAGCGAAACTAGCGACAGGTAAATATTCGTAAAGAAAGGCTTGATCCGTTGGCGCGGGCGGCATGACAGCAACGTTTGTTTGATCTTGGAGCGAACAACATGTCGTTGTCGTGTAAAGAAATTAATACTTCATTAACCGTTCTGAAATGGCGACCGTGATTCAGTCGGAAGTAGAGAAACCTTGGGAAAAGTTAAATTGCTCATCGGCGTTGCCTTCATAAATGATCAACAAGCACCTAAGCAAATGCAATGCAAATCCAAAGACAAATTGATCCGTTTTCGGGAAAATCCAAGAAATAGCAGTTTAAGAAACCCAGAGGCTACCTTAAAGTACATGAAATTGACGGCAAACTACATCATGACTGGTGAATAAATTCGAGATAAAATCGCAAAATATGAAACGACATAGAATGCACTTTTTTAAGAACAGTCCAGGGAATTGCCAAAAATTTCAGTTTAAAAGGCACTCGGAGAGGTAAGGGGAATTACTAGGTATTTTTTTTTTTAATCACCGTAGTACTAATCACTACAGGATAGCTGCACCCTCGTGCTTCTATGGATATATGTGAGGGGCAGAGAAGGGAAGGGAAGAAGATTGGCAGCTGGCATGGCCAGCCTGCAGGATCCACCCCTAAGCTCTGGACTCCCTAATGTAAGCTCAGGGGTGACGCCAGTACCCCAGACTAACGAATAGTAAACGAGAGCCTCTGACGGGAATCGAACCCGGGACCACCCGCTCAGTAACCACTGAGCCACTGGGGGCCGACATTTATTTAGATTAAGTGCCAGACATACTCATTTAGGTACATGGTACAGACACTGGTTCCAATCAACCAAACCCATCAGTATATCCGGTGTTGGCTAGCCATGTTGAAGGTCCATCAGCAGAGTTAAATTACAGTGTAAATCCAGCTTTACTCCGCGTCCACTTTCACTGTAAAGCGGTGTAGAGAACATAATATGAAATTTAGTCTGCATCATCGGCCACTAGATGGCGTCACCAGTAACAATTCACCTGTAGCTCACCGTCACCAACAGAGAACGATCCTCCACCAGGTAGAGAGAACACCACACACGCGCACACGTACAAAGTGAACCAAAAGAGGCACCAAAGCGAGCTGACCCAATTGCGTCACAGTGACGTAGCTGCGATACTGCCCTGGAATTCGACGCCGGCCGCTCGACTGCGCATGCGCGTGGCGTGACGTCACGGCAGTGCGGCACAGGTGAGAGGCACCTCTGTCCTCCGCGAATCACTCGTAGCAGTGGTGTCGGTTTGAGCGGACGGGGCACACACCGTCGTCGGCTTTTTTCTTCTTCTTTAGCCCTCCGTGCGTGTGTGTGTTTTGAGTGTACCCCTTTCACCTCCCCCTCGCTGCTTCATCTCCGACGGGACTGCTGCATCAGTGCGTGTGGATGGTGCGTGCTTCGTAAACCCGCGTGGATCGCGAGCCTATGTGACGGCGTCGAGCTAACCTGGATTTAATCAAGCTCAAAAAGGATTTTATTTTTCATTTCGGATTTTTTAAAAGCATCTCAGATCCTCTCCGATTTCTGGTGAGACATTCCGAACGACTTGGGTTAAATTCGACCCCACCAAACCCACCTCCCTCTCTCACTCCCCCTCCCCCTTCAAACCCCAGCGTGAACCAGCCGTGCCTGTGACTTGTTCCACAAGCCTTTCCAAATCCCCCTCTTTCGTATTCATTCTCAACGGGGAATCAGTTTCACGAAGACAACAATTCACATTCCATCACAGACAACAATGATTCAGTGATTCGTACGATTTACCTCGAATCCCTTCCAACTAAAAGTCTGCGATCCATCTTTTTTTCGAAAACATTCCGTGTTGGTGATAAATTGGATATGTCAAAAACAGCTTATTGAAAAGTTCTAGCCGCACACAAATTCTACTTCCAATTTTTATTTTTAGATTTTGGTGAAGTGAATAACAAAATCCCGATGCTTCGACTAGCTATTTGCGATGAACCACCAGAACTCCGGGATACCGAATAAACGTGAGCCCGCGCCGGGAATCGAACCCATAACCGTCGCACTACCAAACTGATCTCTTAATCCACTGAGCTGCGACGAGCCATTACATTTGTAATTGTTAAAAATTTGGAATCCTAGGGATTTTACTAAATGGTAGCACAATTTGTTGTAGTTACAAAATTTTGATTAGCTAAGAAAAAATCAATGTTTTAACAGATTTAAAATTTTCTTCTAATTCGTCTTCATAGTTAAAGCTTTCAATGGCTTTCAAAATAGCTAAAGTGTTTAATAGTTTGAGTTTTACTTAAATCAACGTTCTAACAGTTGGAAAATATTCTTCCAATTCGTATTCATAGCTAAAGCTCGAAAGAATAATTAATTACAATCCCAGATAGTTGAATCTTCATCCCATGGATTCTCCAATCCCAATGCGATCCCCCAAGTTTTTAATTTCATGTCAAACCGCGCCAGGAGAAATTTAGTTTTCTCCGCAAATCATACACTGATCCTAATTAAAAAACCGTTCTTGTTTCATTTTCGGTCCGCGACCTCTCCACCACCCCACTATCCACCACCATCACGCAGTAGTAACAACAACAACGCTCCCGACTCTCTCAACGACATGATTTCCCGACGAAAAATCCTCTCCCGCAGTCGGGATGATCTAAACACGGATAATTACGCCATGGAGGAGGAGGAGGACGTCTGGTATCACAAGGAAAAACTCTTTAAGGTAAGACACACGCTCTCATTTCTCTCTAAATGTCACGCTCGCGCGCCTGTTTTTATTGGACAAACATTACGCTGTTGACATAACGTGAAATATCATCTATTGTTGTTGCAAGGAGATATGGATTTGATTGGGGAAAACCCCGTTCGCGGCCTGTTTATTTAATAAATCTATTGGTAACAGCTATGTAGGTTTACAAGTGACTTATCATATACAAAAAAGAACACGAAATCCAGGACAGAACCAGATATGAATGACGACGACAGCTAGCGGGGCTCACAAGCATAAAGCAAAAACAGATTAAACCTTTACAAAATATTTACAGCGTCGTTTTGAGAACGAAATAAACGTTACCTTACGTTACTGCTCGGAATTTAAAAAAAAATTGTAACTTACATTATCCGGGAACAATTCGTTGTACAATTCGTGACTTTATCTGAAAGAGTCAAAGCACGAATTATGCCTTAATAGACAATAACCTAAAATGCGCATGGAATGTATAGACCATACAGTAACACAATGCTCTATTGCTGAACTGCAAATCTATTTGAATGCTACAAATTTACTAACTACGGGTTTTACATTAGAGCAAAAGTTTGACAAACTTTTACTCGGCGAGCAACTTTTACGAACTTTTCAAGTGTAAATGGATGATAGGAGTTGACAGAATCTTACCGGGCAAGCTTTTTTGCGCGAATGTCTTGAAAGATTCGTAAAAGTTGCTGGCCATAAGCAAAAATTTACCAAGCAAGTGTTCTTAATGTGAATCCCGTATAACAGGACATCATTTAAGACAAAATGTGGTCAAATTTGCAAATTTGAATATTAAAAACACATATTTCTTAATCAACAACAAATTTAAAAAAAAATACTATTGTATGGTTTAATCTGAGCAGATAATTTTTAATAAATTAATTTCATTTTTTGATGCCAACCTTCTGACAAAAAGTAGGTCTACCTATAATAATATCGTTCAACTTTCGTTCAATATCGTTCAGCATTACATTTTTTTAATCTTGAAATTGGTTCGACTTTAAAAAAAAAATGCCCCTGTTTCGAACAATTGGTTTCTCAAATGAGTCACGCTCGAACAAAAATGTAGTTTAATCAAAGCTCACTTCTTTTTTATATTTAAATATTCGCCTATCTTGATTTTCTTTTTTGGCAGAGCCAAAACGAATGCCATAAATTTGCGTCCACGCTAAATTTATTCCTGTCTTGGAGTCGATGACACGAGACGCTGTCTCTCTCCACTTCTTTATTATTCGAATCGACCTCTAACGTCTCATTAGTATTCATAAAATTCAAAGTAGTAAGTTCTGGTCAGAATTGACAGAACGTCGGTGCTTTCTCGGGCTCAAAGTCACATTTTAGATTTTTTTTTTTCTATGACCGCGCATTTGCATGCAATAAATTGAGCAACCTTGGCTGGCGAAGTTAAAAAATAGAAATTTCTTGGCTAAATAGTCAGCATTTCTTATTTTTTAGTTACCGAATTACAAAACGACTGTTGAAATTAACTTGAACCGTGCCACTGGTGACGGAATGTCACCGACATTGAAAACTAACCAGAGTTAAGAATCGATTGAATAATGATTGAAAATTTAAACAACTTAAACCTAGTTTTTCGATTTCAACCATTTCGATGCTCTTTGTAAAATTAGATCGATTCAAGACGCAAACTTGCTTTTTTCGTATTTCGGTGAATTTTCAACTGATTTGTAAAAAATATAAATTGTGTGTCAAAAATATTTGTTGACCAGGTAGAAAACGCGCTAGTCAATTGCTGCCACATACATTGATTAGCTTCCAACACACGCTTATTTCCATTTACTCGAACATAACTAAGAAAAAAATTAATTATCCTTAACCATTTAGAACTAAAACGTATTTTGTTTATTTACTCCAACAGTCAACTATTTTACGTATTCAGAAAATCTGCTAAAATTTCAGCAAACTCCAGCTCACATATGCAGCGAATTTTTTTTTTATTCACCACTCTGCCAATACTTTCGATAGCGAAACAATTAATTATTCTCTTTCCATTTCACTGAAGCAAATCAGTAGTGACAGAACAAAATATTATTTACTCACAACCCTGTACATGGTTTACGCTCATTTATAACTCGATTTGGCCAAGCACTCTTATACGGAACTTGGTAGCTCCTTGCTCTAATGTATACACAAGCCTCCAATAGCAGAATGCTGCATGACCAAGACAAATTACCATCAATCAAACGCACGTCTGGCGAGTGGCGAGTGTGCCACATGGTTATACAGGAGTTGAACAAAATAATGGAAACAGCTCTATAAGGTGCACAGGCAGATCTGTTTCTATTATTTTGTCATATACACACTATACAGATCTCTCTCCAATATGAATTAGCCGAGGCATGAAAGGTGTGCCCGTAAAACGAAATCGTTGTTGATTATACTCGTGGCAAGGACACCAACAATAAATATCGACTCCCCTTCTCCTCCACCACCCCCCACATGCAGCAATTTGACGCCCAGCCATAGGCGAATGCGGACAATTGTGAACACTTTCCATTCTTCGGAAGCTCGCTTGGTGAGAGGAACGTGTGGGCGATCCACAACAGCTCCGGTCTCACACACACTATGCACACCTTCTTTGTCTCTTGCTCTCTCTCTCGGCTAGGTTGAGCCTCTTTTTCAACGGTTCAACACCAAATGTGGCCTTCTCCAAGTCTCAGCCACTGATAAGTTCTGTAAAACGCCTATTAGGCTCAGGTGTATTTTTTTTCTTTCTTTTTTTATGGATCTGCGGAT
Source organism: Melogona broelemanni (assembly GCA_033995665.1). Classification (NCBI taxonomy): domain Eukaryota; kingdom Metazoa; phylum Arthropoda; class Diplopoda; order Chordeumatida; family Chordeumatidae; genus Melogona; species Melogona broelemanni. The sequence continues at coordinate 6,524 of JAUJYS010002052.1, forward strand.
TCCAACGCTTTTCCGTCTCTCAAAGATCCCCTCCGGAACGTAATTTACCTAGTCTAAGAAGCGTCACAGCAAGGAAGGGAACTTTACGGTGAAGGCATTACAATCACAGTGTGTGTACCCACAATGAGCTCTGAAGCTACGACGAGCACAGGTCAATTAAATGAAAGTCAAGGTCGAAGATGTTCTATTTTTACCACCACATTTACTGCTACTACCCTATTTACAACCCCTCCTAGAGGAAGACCTGGTCATTTGGCCTAAGCTGGGCTTCTTACCCAGGCAGGGATATTTAGCATGTTCCTGGCAATAGACAGGCCCGGGTTGAATACATTGAAAATGATATTAACGCAGGTCTCACAGTTTTATTTCATTTCTTAAAGGTGCGCTAACGAATTTTTCTCGCCAGAAAAATCGCGGTTATGTCAGTCGGAAATTGAACCAGCTAATGTCCAATGCGCTAGCCACTAGCTAGGCACCAGGTTAACTCCCAAATTGTCTTTAATTACAAGAAACCTTATAGAAATAATTCTGGTAATAATCACATCGTCCGAGCAGAGCAGGCAAAAAATTTCTCTACCTAGAAATTGGTTGCGTGATGCATTAATTGTATCTTCAAATGTAAACTATCTTTTATCTATAAACCGCTCCTAATGATGGTAATTTCGACTACATTTTATTGGTAGAAAAAACCAAATATATTTTTTTTCATGTTTGCCTAATCCCAACACGTAAGAAAACGTTGAGAGTGCGCGCCCGATAAACATCTTATTTACAGATAAGAGTGACTAGCTGTATCGGACATCATTCAACCTGTTTTATTGCCGTCTCAAAAAACTAGCGGGAAGCTTTTAATCATGCTGGAAAATTTGACAGAAACAGTCCAGCCCCAGGCCACATACCTTAGGCTGTCACGGTGTGGCAGAAATATCGTTTTTTTCTGTTTTCGCTCACCAAGCACCCCACCCCTCCCTCCCCCACCCACAAAAAACAAAAGCGACGTATGCTTTCAAAGATGACGGCCACCCATGCGTCAAGCGCGACGCTTATACGACCGCGCCTATTACTCAAGGCGCACACGCTTCGAATATACAGGGGGGTTGGACAAAATAATGGAAACAGATCAAATAAGGTGCACAAACATATCTGTTTCCATTATTTTGTCAAACTCCTGTAGATGTGATAGGCAACCGCACGTGCATTTTGAAATCTACAGGGGTTGGACAAAATAATGGAAACAGATCAAATAAGGTGCACAAACAGAGATATTTCCATTATTTTGTTCTAACCCCTGTATAACTGTATAGGAGCAGGCGTGTGTGTACTTTAATTGTTATCAGTTTTTCGGAACGGAATTTTTTTCTTTCCCATCTCGTTGCGAGTCGGCCATGCTTGACGCCAGTGATATCCAATTTCGGTTTAACCTGATTAAAATGTTCTCCTTTGCACGGTTCATCGGTCGAATGGGAACGTTTGACGGTGGCGGCCATCTTGGATGAGGAAAGGAGGCTTTTCGAGGACACACTTGAGTCGTTCGAGTCCGCCTGAATGCGCACCTAACAACATTTATTGGATACGGTGAATCTAAACGATTTCATCTTGCAGACAACTTTTAAAAGATTTGGTTGAGATCGTGTATGCGCTCTACGTTAACGACCCAACGTAGCTCAGTAGGTTGAGATATGAACTTGGGAGTGATTGGTCCCCGGTTCGATCCACGGTGCGGGCTCGCGTTTGTTCAATTCCGTGGCACAGGTATAAACGACTGGTAAATATCTACAGAGCAAAAGAAAAGTGTTTCGTTAAGGAGTTGGTCTCAAAAGGCTCGGGAGGCTCAAGAATAGTGGATCACAGGAGGTAACGAAATTTAAGAATCCTATGTAATAAAACAGAGTTTCCGCCATTTTGGGTGCACAAAATTCTGAATACGCAGCTGCAACACCTTTGTGACGCCAAGGCCACACTGTGACGTCAGGATACTAGCAATATTCGAACGAAGCCTGCGAAAGTGCTGCCTTTGCTCGGACAAGCTTTGTGGAGTACCGTGGGCAGCCATCATCATTTAGTGGCAACTGCAAATGCCCCGGCCACTAGAAAAATACATTATTATGAAAAACGAGCTCTATAGCTAAGCGAGCTACATTGTGCAAGTAGAGCAGTGTGTTATGCGTTGGCTATTATAGGTCTACGGCCTTGGGCTGCGTGATTTTTATTTCTTATTTTCGTTCTTCTTCTTCAGTCTTTACTCAAAGCAAAAGGCGTGCATCATCAGCTGCTATTGTTCAGGAAAAAAGTTTGCCATACAACGCCCTCCAATCTGAATATAATGTACAACGTTTAAAATATTGCCAATGCATAAGAGAAAATCTGCATTAAATCTGCATTTACCCAAAAGTCTTTAGTAGACAAATGTTCAAGACCAATGACAAGCAATGGCAAGACAAATGTTCTCCATTTTTATTTTAATATTTACGGCAAAGGTATTCCCAAAATAGTACAATTTAATTTTTAGAAAAACTGATCGACCAGCGCTAATTGTTTCGTTAATTGGAAAACAATTTGCCGATTCTTACAAATCCAGCTCATGCCGTCTAAACTGGGGCGAACGCCCGGCATCGGCAAATTGGTCGCGACAGATCGAGGATATGGACAAATGATTGTGATTTTAAATGATTTTCGAGATGGCAATCTTTTTTTGCACGAATTTCATAAAGGGTTCGTAAAAGCTTTTAAATCCCGTATTGTACGAGTTTGTCGAAGGCTAAACGCGCCCCCACTCGAGCATGTTTGAGTAGTGCATGATTTTCAGCTACACATAGATGGCAATTGGGTCTCACTGAAAATATTTAGGCGAGTCTGTCTCCTGCGAGGCAAACAAACTGAAGCGTCTAATGAGCAAAGAAAAGGGTGGAGTCCTCACGGTGGCACAGTCCCGTGCTTGGCGCCACGCACTGTATGGCGTAAACATACCTGAATGCCACTTCTCCGTGGACTGTGAAAGTGTGCAAGACACAATTAGGTAAACCGCTGGCCGCTCTCTCGTGGACTGTCGGTTAGCGGCCACCTCTTACATAATATAAGATACTGTAGAGGGAGGGGAAAAAAGGTATCAAACACGCCCATGAAGGGGATATCGCATGGTTGAGCCATATGCAGTGTGATCGACACTCGACATAATTATCAAGAGCGCCTTTTGTGTTCTGTTTCAATTTGGTTCAACTGGATCGAGCGCTTTTAAAAAATCACGACTACTTTGTGGCAACTTTGTTGTTTTTCTTGCGAGCGTCTTTGTATCGTGATTGGCGCCTTGGACTACACCATCCGTTTTCAAATTCAATTCAAATTTCGCAATCCAAATTAATGTTACGTTTCAATGCACACAGCTTGAGTGCCGAAAGAAAAATAACATTTACCATTCTAACGTGGTTTTTTTTCACAAACAGAAATGGTGTTTGTGTTCAACGACATGGCGACATACACGTGGTTTTTAGTTAGGCCCAGAAAAGCAGTTTCTTTCTTACTCGTTATACGAGCTGTACAGCACTGTAAATTAAGACGTCCCTAATTTAACACTTGTCCACTTTTCTGTCTGATTAATTAACAACTAACAGACTGATTAATTAAAAACTGACTAAGCAACACGAGGGGCACAGAATCTACAGTGAGGGAAATTCCCCTTTAAAAAAATTCAATTTTCCAGACTGATGTGTATAATTTCAAGGCGCATTATTATTAGTGCGATTAAGGCGAAGTGTTATTAATTTAAGATTTCCCCCATTAAAGACACCTCAACACCTTGTGTAGGAGTCTTAATAATTTAAATTAATGAGCAAGAAAAAAAAAATAATAATGAATGATAGACAGACACCTTGATTCCAAATATTGTTGGCATTCAGGCTTTTTATAATTATAATTGCATCTGGTATCGTCGGTTGAATTTTATAGGATACGATCAATTGGTATTTCTACCGGATTCGATAGAGCAAAATTTCCATCACATACTAAAATGCAATGCTTGCCATCCATAAAGCATGATGATATTTTGTCGCCGCCGCCACTTTGGTCCTATTTACTTTTGCGCAGGCGGCATATCAGAACATGTAGGTGATGGTTACGAAGTCATCGAGGCGTGCAGAAAGGAATGACCCCCACACAGCCTGTAACTGACCGACGACAGTGTCCGACAAAATTATGCCGTTCTGTTTCGGCCAATTCAAGGGATAGTGATGCGTGAAATGACAAGGTGCACGCCACAAAAATCACGCAATTTGGATATTTGCTAGCCAACTAATTTTGGAGTCAGTGCCAAGTAGAGTAGAGCATCTACATGTACATGGATCATGTACAGGGTGTGTAAATGCAAACACTCAATTGGAATATTGACTTGCTCATTTCTTGCAGTGTGGGTTCGTTTATTTTGAAAAGGAATTGATTCCAGTTCATCCAATGAAAAAACAGTTACCGTTCCAGTTCCTACAGAAATTAAAAGGAACCTGGGCGTTCCTAGTACCTTTTCAAAAGGAACTTGTAACTTTTCCGGTCTTTTTCCGTTCATTCAATTGATTCAATTACGTTCATGATTTTTCGGACACGCATCAAAATATTTAGTAATTTATGTTTGATGGGGTTAAATTGTTCTGCTGACGGCACACATTGGAAAATTTATTTGTAGAAACCTGAAGGTTATGGAAAAAGGAACTATGTATACAGAAAAGGAACCCCCGTTCCAGTTCCTCAAAAAAGGAACAAGTCCCCATTCCAGTTCCTCAAAAATTAAAATGAACCTAGGTATTCCTAAGTTCCTCAAAAAAAGTGCCTTCCAGGGTCGGGAGGAGTTCCATGCCAGGAGTTCCATTCCTTGCCAGGGTTCCTAGGAATGGAACTGTCCCGTTCCGTTCATACCAACACTGTTTTTTTTAATACTACATCGCCACCTACATGAATAAAGACAGGCTCTATTCATGTGCATGTGTGAGAGAAAGAGTCGTTTAATTAAGACAGACACGACTACAGCTTTTTACCGCTCGTTTTATCCGCGTCGAATTATGTTTTCTCCGCGTAAAGAGGCGCGCACACGCGGCACAAAAAATAAGCAGGCCAACAGAAATGCACCGCTGCTTTTAAAGAATGATACGAGATGGTTCTTAAAAATTCGATAGACTCGCAATCAGGTTTCTATGATAGTCTCTCTATTGTGGTCGTTCGTCGGCAAAACCTGAACGTATAATGTTAATGCATGTAAACCACGTGTTTGAAGAGTAAAAAATCTAAGATTAATTATGCAAATATCAAGATCCCCCCATTCCCATGCGTGACTTTACGGTCGAGAAAATGTTAATATTTTTCAAACTGAAATATATTAAAAAATTTTAAATAACTCATCTGAAAAAAAATATTCCCTGCAATTGACACAGCTATACTGAGTAGGGATACAGAATATCCTCAAGTTGTACTATTACTACAGTTGATAATAACTAAAAATACCAACTTGAAAAAACAAGCATTCTCATATATATGTTAGATTGCACTTTTGTTCGTCAGCAGGTTGTTCTATAGGCGCCAATTAAAAAGTGAAAGCCACGGTAATTGCGAACGACCAGTCTGGCTGTGGACACACGGTAGTTAGCCGACGGTTAATTGGTGAGCGAGAACAAATGAATTCGGCCACCGGTCATTACCTCGTAAAGACCGAAGTCCCGTTGGACACAGGCGATGTAAATAGGCTTTCCCGGTCGCTAACCCTTCCCACTACCCCACCATCCCCACACCACCCTCAACCATTCGTGGACAAGAAAGATTCGCTGCTTGAGGAGATCCCAGTTTTTTATCCGCATTCATACTGTTAGAAATCAGTAATGCATGCAGTCAATAAGAGGACACGGTTTTAACGATATTTTTTAGTGCCACTTCAGCCGTAATAAAGTTATATCTTATATATATGAAGAGACATCACATAAAAAAATGGACATCTTAATTACAGTTGAAGTTACACTTTGCATTTAAATTAGACAACACTTTCCTAGATTTGTGGCTTGCCCTAAAATGCGAAATTTAAAAGGGCTGCTTCTAAATTATCGACAAAACAACTTTGCACCCATGAGTTTCGTTTAATGAAAAAATACTTTTTCGTAAACAGTAAATCCACGGGATCAAAATAATTCACCCACTTCCCTTGTTGAGCTGTTCATAATTAGAGTTTTTCAGACAGGACAAACGTAACAGATTTCAAACAATCTCCCCTACCAATGAACCCGAACGTCCCGTGCGCGAAAACTTCTCGGTCGAGGGCTTTCCAAAAATGCTCTTCGGAAACATCCCAAAGAAAGAGGAGCGATGTACTGCCACGGAATCCACCTGTTCCAGCGCCCATCAGGTTTCTGTTTGCCGCATGACTGGTACGACAACGTTTTCACCATACGCATAACTTAGATGTAATAAGCAATTGGCTTGACTCATTCTCGGAAAACCATTCTGCAATTCGCTCCTCGGAATTCGACCCAATACTCCAATGGCTGCGTATAGTAGTTTACGTATACCTTGCATGTCTGGCACGCACAACACGGTCGACAAAAAACGGACATGGAGCGACTAGCGAGCGTATACAGTGGCCTGGACACATTAATAAAAACAAATCTGCTTGTCTACCTTATTTGAGCTGTTTTCATTATTTTGTCCAATCCCTGTACGTACGGTTAACGAGGGCATCTTATGCCTGCGGCCGTAATTAATGTGTCGATTAACGTTAGTTGCGCTGCTGTACGAGAGGAAGGCAAAAACCGGTGTGTGTGTGTCACAGGGCGGCCATTGGCAATTAGAAAGCCGCCGGAAAAAGTAAACAAAAAGGCGTGTTTCAGTACTACATTGGTGGTCACAGCAAACAGCTATGACGGACGAATGTACACATGAAAATCGTTAAGAAATGTTCAACAATCTAATATTATAATAATTCGACTATTTGCGGGGGGGGTTTATTTTTTTAATAAGCGGATTTTTAAAATTTTAAATAACGTTTTTGAAAACACTTTCCAATAAAACTTTTTTATTTAAATAATCTAATTTTCTACAAAAATATTCTGTCTCCCTTATCCCGGGCGAAGACGGGCCTTTTTTTAATTCCTATGTAATAAAATACACTTTCAGCCATCTTCTGTGCGCTAGACGTACAGAGACGTGCGATATTATGGAATCGTCTTTTACAATCGACAATATTTTGACTCGTTTTATTTTCTACCTTTCGTTACAAGAACCAATCACCTTCGTACCTGAAGGACTTCAAGTAAAGTATAAGACCGTCGCAAGGACAGGTAGAACTTAATTAACTGGTTAATATGGTTGATGTGGTCAAATAAAATCGAAAAAATTTCCAAAGCATCCGGTTTGTGAACCAGTTGTAGCGTTCCGAAAAATCGATGAAAAAAACGCAAAAACACAAAAAGCAGAATCGAATTGAACAATTCAAGGATGTTGACAACCCAACATGTCAGTCCAAAATTATGTGGCTTTTAAAACACGCCCTTCACTCTCTATACAATTATACCCTTACTTTGGATTTAGTTATCGCAACAGGTGGCTCGAAAAGTGTAATTATCGTAACTCTGCTTGCAACAAAACTGTTTTGAAATTTCAAACTGAGTTTTACAGTAGAATTTTTGGCACATTTCTAAAGCGTTCGACACTGTAACCTCATTCAACCCAATGACAGTATATAAAAGGAATTTCCAGAGAAGAGAAGAGTCGTCTTAGAAGCGATTATTTTTTAAATCACCCACCGTAGTGCCTAGTGCACTACAGGGTTACTGCACCCTCGTGTCTCTATGGAGATGTGTGAGGGGCAGGGAAGGGAAGGGAAGGGGAATGGCAGCTGGAATAGCCAGGCTGCAGAATCCACCCCTAAGCTCTAGACTCCCTAATGGAAGCTCACGGTGACGCCAGTACCCCAGGCTAACGAATAAACGAGAGCCTGCTAGGAGAATCGAACCCGGGACCGTCCGCTCCGTAGGATGTTGTCGTACCCACTGAGCCATCGGTACGTACTAGCAGAGACGAAATTATTTGTGACGAGTCCAAGTGTACGAACGTTCAAGAAAAAAAAATATCTGGCATTTTTCTACTTGCTATTGAGGTGATAGTCGCCATCAATGTAGTCGCTGACACATATTCGCCACAACGCTAAAGACATTCGCTCTTTTAAACCATCTACGCGCACTTTTTGTCTCTACAAAATTGTAGTGAAAAAAACCGGCTCGTAGCCAATATATGGCACAAGAAAATGGCCTGTATCGCGTGACTTGGTTGCAAAAAATACTGGTAATGTCATTTGTGCCGCATATTCCTAACCCAAAAAAAAATAAAATTCAACTTTCAGCAATTTTCGGCAATACTGCAACACCAATTCCATGACCTGTGGGGGTTATGAAAATTGGCTTGGGTCATTCCAGTACTTTACCCTCAATTATTACCACAAAAATTGGCCAGTTTAAAATTAAGACTTTTTGTGCCACCATATATCAAAATACCACAATTTTTGAAAGTACTTTACAATAATTTTAGCTGAGCGACCTGTTTCATAGAGCGAGGGAAATAATGTCAGGCTATCTTCGTATAAGCCTGCTGGTACTGCTGATTATAACGGTGAAATTATTATCAAAGTGGCCGCCGGCTCCTTTCCGTCAATTTTTGAACAGCTTAGGCCGAGAAAAATTGTTTCTCGTGTGAACATGGAATAGTCCTTCGGATGCGGACAAAAAATAAATTTAACCAACCATCGCAATAACATTTTTCGAAAAAAAAAATAAGTGCGCAAAAAATGTGTATAAAATGACAAGAGCTGTCAGTAGATTGAAAACTAGTTCAACATCTGGTGAGTGTCGATGCCGGCAAAAACAATGGCGAATACAAAAAGCCACACCTAAGATATTGTAAAGCCAATTTTGTGGAAAATTGGGATAAAAAAATATTTTTTCTTCTACACGAAAGCCTGAGGAAATTTCGTCGCAAGATTTAAATTTTCGGGAAGCAGAAATAATCGCAGCGCTGGCCAAGAAATATTTCTTAATTGAGCTTAAAAAAATTGAATAAAGATAGCCTAAATATATTTGTAGCAATGCTTCGGTTGGCTTGCAAAATATATTACTCTTACTTCCCGA
>JAUJYS010002053.1:0-15662 GCA_033995665.1 Melogona broelemanni
TTGAACACGGTGTCGTTTATTCGATCTTTTTTTTTTTGTCTGCGCCCGTGTTGCTGTTCGTTAATTTTTTCTAGCAGGCGCGTTGCAATAACGTGTTCGGTGATAATGAAAGAAAACGAGCTAGTTTAGTCGTACATGCATGCAATGAGTTTCGCCCCAAACCGTACACTATGTTTACGAAGGCTCGCGCACGTCCAACGACATGCATAGAGTGCTCAAGTCGCTTTCCTTTGATAAGCTTGTGACTTGACCAAATATCAAATATTAACGTAATCGTCACTGACTTGATTAGCTAACGCGCCTTACTTTGCGTGACAGAACGATCTCAATAAACTTAATAACTCAATAACTAGCGCTGAAGCCTGTCCGAGGACATGCAACATTTTGGAAGGCTTCATTCGAATATTGCCACTATCATGACGTCACAGCGCGGCTTTTGCGTCACAGAGGCGGTGCAGCTGCCCATTTAGGTTTTTGTGCGCACAAAATGGCGGAAATTATGTTTTATGATGCAAGATTACTCCTGATTTTATTTAATTGATTCGGGTTTCAATGGAAATACAAATGAGCGAACCCAATCAAGAAAATAGGGAAATAAGATTCGTTATTTTTCTAATTAAGATTTGGGCAGGGGATATTGTGAGCAATTCTTAAGTGTATATATTGTCCTGAAAAAGTTGAATGCCCTGTCTATATGGCTGCGCACAGTACTTGGAAATTCCTAATGAAAGCGGGATCGTTTTAGTCACGTCGCTGCCTCGGATTTTCTGCTCGCTGTTTAGGAGTGGGAAAAAAAGGGGCGCGACAACCACCAAAAAAAAATTGAAGTAACTCTAAGCAAGAACCTAGTAAACAGGCGATCAAGTGTGTCTCATAGCCGCGTGGCAAAAACCTAAACTGAAAGGCGACAGGGCGGAATTAAGTAAGTACGCCAGGCGTCCGAAACATGACACCGAATAGAAGAAATTAAGATTGAGAATGCGTACAGTGTCTGTAGGAGAACCACACTAACATATAACCAGTGCTGGATAGGAACGGAACGGAAAATTTTTCCGTTCAGTTCCTAGGAAAGGGGTCTTTTCCTGAGGAACTTTGAAACGCCTAGAACGCTTTCGGAACGGAACGGTTTCGTTTATTTTACTGTGTGTACAATTTCAAAGACTGGAAATATAAACATCTAGGTTCCCTTAGGAGCGGTTAGGTTCCTTTCATGTAGCTTCATGTAGTAACTGGAACGAGTTCCTTTTTAAAAGAAACACGAACCCAATACTGCATTCAACATTGATGCTATCAAACATTTTCCTTTCGATAGCTACTCGACCGAGATACGAGCCAATATCACCCCAGACTGTATCCTATCAACCGGCACATTGAGAGACAAGCGGTCAGGCCCAGTGAGTTACGAAACAAAAATATTGTTTTTGCCCGCGAGGGAGGACGCTCCACATCAGGTGAGACTGGTCGGAGGCAATTACTGCTCGCAGCGTCGACCAACAACGAGCCTCCTAAATCACTAACGCCGGCGACATAATCGACGTTATCATCATTTGGTATCTGAAGGCTCGGCCGTAGGGAAAATAATTCCGGAAAATGGAGGAAAAAAATGGCGCTGACCACACGCACCATCCCGCCGCGACGCGCCGTCGTCTCCAATCTCGGTGGAATTAGCGCACCTGCGGATCTTGATAGTCCGTCCGCCTCGCTGCGCTCCAACAACCAAAATTCTTATTTAGTTTCGTTGTTGTAGACACCGGAATTTTTAATCTCGGACAAAATTGCCCATTAGGAAACCGTAAAAGCATAGGAAATAAATTCTAGACACTAATAGGATAGTAAGATTGAAACTTAAGTACCTCTCTAATCCACTGCAGCGTATACAGGGTGCCCGAAACGGCCAGTATCAGAAGAGATACGTATGGTACTAAATTTATGTATTCATATTTATTTATTCAAATGCGTGTTTTGGGCTGACATGCACTTTAGATAATCTTGTATTTTAATGAGTATAGCTTCAGTTTTTTCAAAGAGATGTAGGGCTAGAGTTCGTTTTTATTTTACCAAGTGGGTGGAATGTGCTTAAAAGGGAGTCGATTTTGAACTAATTTACCGCCTTTAATATACCCCCATCATCGCCATTGTTTTAGCCAACGCATTTTTCCATTCCAATCGCGTTTACATTGATTAAAAGCATAAATAATGTCAACAGGAAGTCTGAAAAAGGGGCCACCCACAAGGCATCCTAACCCGCATTGATGAGATACACGATTCCATTCCGTATTCTATTAGATATCAGTGGGATTCGCGTTTTTCGAGCGTAGACTTACATGAGCACCTTTTTGATATACAAGCAGTTCTGATGTTCATCTTTCGTTATCGTACAATCTGGTAATATAATTTTTTAAACGATTTTTCAAACGCGCCCTACAGTACGAGCATGCGCTGTTCGGGTCGGATGCATCCGCACATACACGTAATTTATAATCGACTGTTCCGCCAAAAAAAAAATAGAAACTCGTTATTTATATCGTTTAAAAGGGGAGGAGGAAATTATTATCGACGTATATGTAAAGCTGAACTTGCCAAATTAACCGCGTCACTTCTGGAAGGGGAAGGAATCGTTACACCCCTGCTCGACTCATTAGAGTGATCGATATTCACAGTGAGGGTACCATTTAGTGTTTAAATGGAGGTTTGTAAGCTGCTAATTTCTTTAGCAAAAAAATTGGGCTACATTTTTTTAGATCAATGAAAAAAGTTGATCAATGACGTCACATATTTAAAAAGTCGACGCAAAATTTGATTGAATGCTTAAAATATTATCGACCTATCAAACTACAGTATGTAAAGACAGTGCGAACTAAACCAAGGCTCTTGTTTTTCGCCAACAGATGGCAGCACAAGTTTCTAATACGCATATGAGGAGTGATAATAAAACTTCTCGTTTGCCAAGTTGAAGAAAAAAATGACTTACGCCATTTTGGCTTTAACACTGTCATATGATGCACGTGTTCCAGCGGCGCCAGAGACTGCCATGAAAACATGATTCCTTTTCGTTTCCATTACGTTAATTTGTTATATATGTAAATGTAAACAGTCACATATATTTTTTCGTCCTATTTAAATAATTACAATTCATGTCACGTCTCTGGTCGAGACGAGATGTTTTTTAAAGAGTTTGCGGAAGATCACTCAGTCGAGACGCCTACACGCAAAATTAGTTCTGGAAATTACCGTTTTCCAAAAATGAGTGCATTTGTTGTCAAACGATAAAAACGATAACATTTGACAACATGTCAAACGATGAATTCAAAATTTTATTTCGTTTTGTGGTTTTTGCATTTCCAGTATTTTTTAGCTTTTATTCATTATATATGGAAAATTAAATTTTAATTTATTCTAACTGATTTGATATCAAATTTAATTTTCTGTTTAAAAATATTATTTCTGTTTTTAACACATTTTTAGTTATTTTATGCTATTTCATCGACTCAAATTCGACATAATATTTGTACGATTTCGTTCGTTAGGACACGGAGTTGTCATTGCATCGTGCTTTACCATTCACTACGTGTGTGCGCAAACTTTATTGTAATTGCTCGCCACTTTGTATTTGCGAGACACAACTGATTTTACGAATGCGCGGCGTCGACCGACGCAAATTTGTTGATAGAATTTTGTTGCGAGGGGGTGAACGACTGATTTCCATATGTGTTTAGGAAGTAGTAGGCCCGCGCGTACAGTAAATACATGTATATATAGGCAAGGCAGACTGAGATTCCCAATCGATCGCTGCAGCTCCCTGAACGATACACGAGAGCCTCCTCTGAAAAACATAAGACTCGAGGGGTGAGCATCGGTTGCAATACGAAATTACCGACTGGGAACGGTGCATTACGTCATTAGCATAATAATTATCCCAGCTTACACACGTACGTTCAAACTCAGACGAATTAAATAGAATAGAAAGCAGATGCAAAACATCCCTAGCGCTAACTCATTCGATTCCCGTCAGCGTTGTTCGCTGGGTTAATTTGTAATGACACACCTGGTCTGAATTATAACCCTTCATATCGTTGATCTAGCGTACCACTGCTGGACGACATTACATTTGCAAAGATATATTTGATTAACTTTGAGCCCTCGACGCGTTGAAAAATTTCCTTTTATCTTGAAATAAATGAGACTTGGGAAACCAATCGTGAGCGCAAACATTTGAACGCTTCGCTAGTTCAAAGTTCTTCGAACTTCCTAATAGAGATTAGCGTAACCGGGGTCTATATGTGTACTTGACAACTCATTTCCTGCTAGGCGTCATCAGTATTTGAAGCAACGCCCAATACTGTTTACACTGTTGAGTAATTCGGCTGGTGCATGTATTTACGTGGCAATTAAATGATCATTGACCAGGAATTAAAGCTGACCACCTATTCAATTTATGTCATTCAATGCAGTTCGGAAATTTGAAATATACATGTATTTGAGATGGAGTAAGGGTTAAAGACCTTTGAATTAAGGCGTCGTCTACAAAACGTTACCCATTACTAATAACAAGTGTAATGGACATGTGTGCTACATTGTAATTTGATTAGGATGCATGCTGATTACTATTTTCTTTTTGATTGGTTAAGTCATCTGTTGATTAAAATTTTCAAGGAGAATTTATAACGATTGGAATGCTAAGAAAATTATTTTAGTGAAAGTTGCGAGTCATATTTTTGGTCAACGAAATAGTTATTTTAATTTGTGAGTTTCGGTAAATTTTATGATGACCCTCGTTGGAGTGGTTTCAATGTAAAGATGGGGTGACTTTTTTTTAAGCTTTTGGTTCCTCGCTACAAACGCTTTTTCGGCAGAATCGAGAATGCGGTTCTCTGAAGCCGACAAAGTCAACTTCCCCCGCGAACGTAGTTCAACATGTTTGGGTGGGGCAGAAAAAACATGTCCTCTATGCCCCCACGAAATCATCATTCGTGACCCGGGACCCGACTCTCCAACGGGTCAAATATTTTGTCGTACGAAAATTGATATCAGCCTAGGACAGTATTTTTCCCTTATAAATTACGTTTTATATCTGCGTTTTGTGTGTTCCATAATATAAGCAAAAAATGAATGCATTAAAAATGCGATATAAAAAATTTAAAAAATGCATAAATGTACGTGCGCTTTTAGGAAACCTGCAACCGGTGAGTAGATGAATGTTTGCTGCAAATAGTAAATATTTTAATAAGAGTACGTCATCCTACAAATAAATGACCTATCTCGGCAAATATTTCGAGTTTTATTAAGCTATTTCCAAGACAAACAAATTTGACGTATTTTTAATTTATGTGACGCTCAAAATGAAAAGATGTGTGTAATTTTCGGTCACGTTTTCAATTTCTAAGACTCTAATCCCTCATATTTCGAATTCCACGTAGTATTCCATGTGGTACATCATTGCACATTTTTTTTTCTGCTTTTGGCTGAATCAAAATAATGTGCCAAATAAGCCTGCATACAGCGCATAGAACCGGTGAATCTTATACGCTAATCAGTTCCACTAACCCAGACAAAGGTTCATCGTCCTAAAACCCCAGTCACCTTGGATGTATGCCTCTCAATGAAGCTCAATGAACGCACCCTGGTTTCTGGTCACATTATTTACTTCAACGTCATTAGGTACAAAGACTAGAGTTTAAAAAAAAACAAGCAAGGAGTACATGTATAATGAGGGAATGAAAAAGCGGTGGGATAAAAGAAAGTGGGGGTGATGAGAAAAAAGGGGGCTCAACTTTTACCGGTAAAGTCAACCAATTAACTGTAAAGCCATCCATCTAACTTCTCTTCCAAAATATGCCACGGTCAAAAAAAAAAAAAATAAAAAAAAAAAATAGGAAGGGCACGTGCACTTTGTTGTTCACAGACGCCATCTGACGGCGAAAATTGAGCACACTCTATGAACATGTATTAGATTGCTTGCAAAGTCCTCAGGCTTGGGGAGGGGGAGGGGTAAACGGTCGACGGAGGTAAAACCTGCGTGCTGACCGAACATCATCTTGTATTTTTCAAATCGTCTTAGTACGCGTGACAAGTGAAGATGCAAATGTTAGATAAATTGCGAGACAGCGGTAGGAAAATCGAATTCCCCGACCCTCGTTCAGACTTCAACTGCGAACCGAGATGACTTTAAAATGGTGCCGAGATTCAAAACACTCATTTGGCGATTTCAATGACTCAGCAATTGCTGGAAAGTATAGTATCCTTTAGACACGAACAACACATTCTCAAATATTCCATAACCGTTTTGGCATGTACCATATTTTAATTACTGGGGATTCAAATATTTACAAAAACTTAAATTAAAACCAACATTCAAAATATGTATTAGCAAAATAAGCCAGACTTCATTGAAAAAAATATTATTCTTAAAATGATGTAACAAATATAAAATGTAAAGCGTTACATATAGTTCTTACTGGCCCTCAGTTTAATAATATTTTTGCGAGTTTTTTGTTGATGTTGTTTACTAGTTAGATGGGTGTTATTGGGAAAATCAAATTTTAATTTTACGGGAAACGCTGAAATTTTCTCGACATCCTTAGCGCATTTCAAGTCGCCCACCATTTGCAGTAAACCCCCTCCCCAGCCTGACAACGGCCTCCCCACACGGCGACCTCTGTCAGTCTCACCGTTACCTCAGCTCAGCCGCGGCGCTCGCCGACCTCTGACCTCACCAACAGTCAATTAGCCTTTCGGCAACTTCCCCTATTTTGTTGGGCTCAGCCCACCCATCAGCTACCCATTATCCTCAACGATTATCTATATGCAAGTGCCAAGCACAAAAGCCCCAACAAGAAAGCCCAACTGCGCAATTTTTTAGCCCTTTCTCCTACACCCTCTGCCGTGGCATTATCTCATCAACAGTCCTCCGAAAATGAACCCCTATCTCTATACTTGAATACTTTATCTGAAACATTCGTACAACATTTTCTTAATTTCACAGCAAAACTTTACCAAAAAATAACTAATTGCTAGCATGAAGTCCGATATCTGATATTAAACGTTTCATTTCTTTCTTCAATTTTAATGAATAAAAGTGCAAGAGAAAAAAATAATTCGGCACTATTTTTGCCAGTACCGTCGGATTGAAAGAATGAAAAACCGCAGCCGGAAAAAGAACCCGGGCTCGGCGAACCATAAGTCTGTGTCTCAAGCAGTTGAACTACGAAGGGCTTGATAATACTACTCTGTATCTTCAAGAAATCTATAAAAGGTACTACCTCGATTTTACTTGATGCAACTCGCGAAATGTCATCAGGAAACACTGTAGCCACAAATTATTTTGCAACAAATACAGGTATTCACAGACATGCAAAAATAATGCATCCTTCGAGTAAAATACCGAAGTAGCAAAGGGTGCATATTTTTTTCTTTGTGGAAAATTGTCATGTCATTTGTTGTCTTCTCCGGTGGTCACTGTCCATCGTCCACCCCCACCCACTGATGACGTAGTCAACGATGGCGACACGTAGACCACCAGCATTATCATCATCTCTCGACCATCATTCCATGTCCACTTAACGGAATGCATGGCATATTGGGTAGGGATAGCAAGAGGGGGTGACTTGTAGAGTGGATAGAGTAGGAATGGGGGGTGGGGGTTGAAGAAGAAATTAACGAGCTGTCAGTGGAGAAGATTTATTACCAATGTTGAAAACGCCGTTGCCCCCATGCCAAGCACAGACCACCGACAACAATTAAAATGCCACCAAATTACATGAAGTTTTTGTAACCGGATTGCATGTGTGTCCTTCAGTCATGGTGAATATTTTTGATTGAGGTACTTAATTTAAAATGGGTATTTTTTAATCAAGTACTAAATAAAATATATTGGTCGCAGCTGAGAAACGATAAATGCTTTTTTCTAAACTGGGAAAAGTTGTTAAACTGATATAAAAATGCAGGATAGTGATAATTATGTATGTCACTGTGTATTTAAATTTAAATTGGATAAAATATTTAGCGATTTGAAAAATATTTAGAGATTTAAACAAATTGAAATTTCGTTGAGGATTTGTTATATTGCAGACACAGTTTTATCTCGAAGTCAGCATGTGCCCGGATCTCAAGCACAATCGAATGCGTTAATCTTACTCAGCTAAGCACGTTCCCCGACAGCGGTATTATCACTTAGTTATTGCGAGATAGTTTTTCTCGAACGCCGATGCTCGCCCATTAAAATATTTATTTCCTATTCTCCCCTTTCACTGGAAACGGACCATTAGGTCAGCAATAAAGCGATATTATCCCTGCGAAAACGATCGAAACAATTTGAATAGAATCGCCAACAGACAATCCAACATCGCTTCCCAGCGAAATTTCATTTAACGACTTCTGGCACTTTCCGGGGCGGCTCAATTTTCCGACGCGAGCATCAAAGTGGCCGCACACGAGAAAATTACACGTGCCTTCCCAAATCGCTCACCCTGTATGGACAAAAAGACTCAACAACATCAACAACACATGCCCAATTTTACCACCAGCAAAGGCATGATAATGGGCAAAATAATGGAAACAGATCTGTATGCGCACCTTATTTGAACCGTTTCCATTATTTTGTCCAACCCTTGTACAAACCAGCCACAATACATCGCGCGTTCTCTCCCCAGCAAAAGCAATTTCCCTACACGCATCTCACGTTTTACCTACACCAGACTCTCCGAATCGAAATGTCGGTGCGCCGGAGAAAAAAAAATAATAATCTGTCGGTGAATTGCCGTCTAAGATTAAGGATAATAGAGACGTGAGATAAGAGGTAGAGATTAGAAGCATCACTTATGACACGGGGTGGGTGTGGGTGGGGGAGTTGGGGTGTCTCGGCTGTCTCCCACCACCCTGCCGTAAGTCCGTCACCCCTATTAGACGAACCCCCGGAAATAGTCAACCCAGGCGTACAGTAAAAGGTGGTTGGGCTGTTTGCTAAATCGTGGAACACGCTTTTACCGTATACTGGGGATCGTGCATTGTCACTTGATACGGTGCTCGAAATTTCATTTTTTAAATGTTGCCAACGTGAGTCCCATATTAATATTTAGGTCAGAGGTGCCGTTTGACGTAGTGCTTAAAGCGTCGAATTACTGTACCTAAAATCCTGGTTCAATTCCCGACCGAGACCTCCAGAATGTTTCGTGCGAGATTAATTAGTACGCACACATCGGAACGGAAGTAAGGCCGTCGAACCTGAGCTTGTACTTGCTCGTACGTTGCACACCTCATAGATTATTACATAGGAATGAAGTTTAGGCTACATAAAATTAATAGGTCGCATTGTAGGCTTTGGACCAGGAAAACGTCTATAAGAGTAAAAAATTAAATATTGCTTTTTTTTTACATAAAAATTCTATCTTCCATCAAACGTTTGAAAATCAGTTAGAATTTTGAACCCGGCTTTCTGAGCGATTTAAGAGTGGACACATACATCTTTCTGACTGTGTCTAATGTCATTGCACAATCTCAAATATGATTCTTTCCTTGGCGATTTGAGGACCATGAGGATTTTAGAAAATAGACAACGATCTTTAAATCCGCTACAATTTATGGCTGATCTGTGGCGAAATTGCGTCTTGAAAAATGCATCACTCACCTCTCGTCCTGTTTACCCCTTTCCCCCCGTCACAAATCGTGTCTCCCCCCTTCCCTCTCGACTCCACTACTAATGCTAATTCAGTGGGAAAATCGGTTGTTCACATTTCGGCCGACGTTCCGCGTCTAGAGGAACGGGTTATTTAATCCGAAGAGATAAACATCAATCGTATTTATGAGATAAGGCAAACGTTTATGCATTCTACAATGCAGTCCGGTATTATCGGTCTAGTCTCATAGGCTTATTCCATCACGCATAATTTTCGAAGAAAAAATAATTTTTCCTGATTATAATGCAGTTCCTTGTCGGCCTCTCAGATTTACGTACTACACGAGAAACAAATTTTTATTCGTGTCTTCGGAGATTGTTAGCTGGGGGCGTTGGTAAATTAGTTTCAGCAGTAAGGCAGTCCCATACAAAATGGACTGCCATGCGTTTAAAAAGTTAACTTCGCGCCGCACAAGTGGGAATTTCTAATGGAATTGAACTCTGGTCACTGGCCATCAACATTTGAAAAGGATGAAGTCAGTAAACACGGTTAATTTTCCACAAAACAATCGTGAGAGGTTTTCCTTTGCCTAAGTGCGGTATATCAATTTCATTCTTGATTGCGGTTCTATTTCCTATATCCCCCCCCCCCATCCCTCTTACCCCACACCAACTCAATTTAAACGTATTCGGATTAAATAATTGCTGAGAGCATTGCCAAGCAATAAATGGATGCCGGAATAAGTACGCTTACAAACAGAAGCACTTTCGTGTAAACCGTCAAGAATTGAAAGAACGTGTAGTACCCATAGTTAATTTCGTACGTGCCCGCAATATTCAAGCCGATTTTGTTGTGTGTTTTTTATCTTTACCGTCCAAATTTTTCATGATCGGCACATAAAAATAGTCGTGCCTTAGATGGATATATGCGCGCACCTTGCTATGCACTCTTGTCGACAAATGCGAGGGGATCTGCATTCCACTGTCGGTTTGCGTAAGCACGTATGATCTTATATAAAATACATCTACGTATAAATAAACTACAATAAGGATGGTGATACGATGGTGATCCAAATGTTGCCGTATGGTCAAGGATACTTATTTCTATTTAGCATCATTGAAATAAGCAATGCCTGTTTCCAGTTAAGAAAAAAACAACAATCTTAAAACATTTTTCTTTACTCGACATTTTGCATAATCTGATAGGCTTCCTGTTTGTGCAAAAAATATCGGAAATCATTTTTTTGTATTGTTTGAAATACCTAATAAATAATACCTAATTGTTTGAAAAGCCTAAATGAGAAAATTAGACTAAATGGTACTTTTCAGCAGTAATAATTGTTTATGTCTATAACGGTTATCTTGACAAGTAATTTCAATTTGAGGCCACCAGTTGACGTTACAGTCGAATTGAGTATTTAAAATGCAGATCACCTTACGCCACCAACCGGCAAGTTGATGTACAATTTTGCACGTTCTCACATTGTCCCCAGCATTTGGGTAGTTTGCGGATTTAGTCGCCAAATGGATATCGTTCAAAGCAATTATTTCGTATAACTCATTGGGTTTATCAACAAGTTAGTGAATAGTTGTTGTCGCACGTAGGCGTTATGCAGTTTGAAAACGTCAAAACGTACAACTTTCGAAACGTGCCTTGCCGACTATCTATTATCACGAGTGCCACGTTTTGGTCAAATTTGACGAGAAATCGTCTAAATGGTGGTTTTCATCACCAGGGGGCGTCACGTCTGCGTGCCGGAAAATATAGCTCTGACCGCATTGCGCAGCCGAATCAATATGTGCAGTAGATAAAATGTTGCAGCAACAATAGTAATAATAAAAACAGTAATGATGGGGCTGAGTATACGTCGTGAGCTTCGGGCCAGACCCACAAGTGTGATTATTCTGAGAAGTGTTTTTTTCGCGAAAATTGGACGAAAAGCGATGAAATATAAATGGGTCAATGAAGTTGGTGGGATGTAGAAGCCTACGCCATTGGCTTTCATGAGGCCGGTTTCATTGGAACATGGTCATTACGAGAGAAACTTAAATAGCTTAAAAGCAAAATTGATTGCACGTTGAAGCTGAAATCCTTTGCCGCTGCATTTAAAAGACTGGAGCCTTTACTCGCTACCTCAATTACCTTAAACGTTATTTAAATTTCGTGGCTCGTTATTTTTTATGTAGTCACAAAAAATACAATATTTAGATTTTTTACTCGTCCATTAAAAAACGTCAATTAAAAACATCCTAAATCTGTCCTCATTTTTCTTTCGCAGAGTTTTACAGGGGTATACAAATATGAGACGCATGACGGACGCATTAACATCGTCAAGCATGTCTAATAAAAATGTTGCCATATATAATTGCCCATAAAATGACAACAGCATTACCTGAGGAATTTCATGAGTCATCAGTTTCGGTAGTGTTACGACCCTTTCAAATAACTAGTCACTAAACTAGCGAGTTTTCGCTTTTCGTCGTTCAGCATCAATGCCACGACTTACATCTCTTCAGTTTTGTTCGAATCAAGCGGTCTTTAAACTGCCATCTTGTTCGCGTTAGATATCTCTCGATCGAGCTTACTGCAGGACCTGTAATGGTGACTGCCAAAGACCTCGAGTTGTTGGAAAAGCTTCGAACGACCGTTGTAAATAAACACATCTTCCAGCTCGGTCTGTACACAAACATTTTAAGCAAGAGAGGTGCAAATGACACAGGTGAGCACCACCGCTCCTATCTTCTAAAACGAGCCGACGTCGTTCGGCCCCCTCTTGCCATGCCGTCGCCGCAGGGCCTCCGTTTTCCACCGTCGAGCAGCATCACACATACACCAAACACACGCCACTGCTGCTGCCAGATAGTTACAGCTAAATCCGTCACACAAAAAAATGCATAGGCTCGCGTGCAATGCGTACGGGGAGGCTTAATAAACCATTAAAAATTGGCTTTAATAGGTTCTTTGACATGAGCTGCCGGGCCCATAACCAGCCTTAGGATTCTTAGCTCGCTGTAGCATGTGTAATATACAAAGTTATGGTTGTATCAAATAGCAAGTGCCAATGGCGACACATGGGAATAAGTTATGGCACTTCGGATGAAATTGGGTAATTAAGGAATAGAAAAATTGATTTTTAATTACATGTTTTCATTCAAATTTTCATTTTGTTTATTATACTTAATTCGAAAAATGTGTGGCTGACAGATTTAACTAAATGTTTTGAAAATATTAGATTTAAATTCATATTAACGTTTTTAGACAGTTATTATAGTTGGTGACAGTTGTATGGAATATTTAAGTAAACATTTGAAAGATTGAGATGCCCACACGTCGTGTGCTCAACGTCTAGCCTACCCTGAACTTTTAGAGAATCGAAACAATAAAACGTTGATCTCTCAAACCGGCTTCGCGAGCGAGCATGTCGAGGTGGTTATCGGCAATAAAATAATTTTTGTTTCGTTGTTTTATGTTTAACACGACCGGCACCAGAGGGCAGTCACGTGAATCACCGATGTTGTAGAGTGCATGCGAGGACAGCAGCAATAGCTCGGTGCAACCGGGAAAAGAACTGTAAGCTAGAGCCCAGTGACGTAAACATTAATAATTTTATTTGTCTTACTATCACACTCTATTTAACTAGTTTTCGTAATTAGTTAAATATTTATTTATTGATAATTTTTTTTAAGAAAACGACAAGTGAAAGCTGTTGGAGCTAAAGTGGAAATTTAAATTTTACTTGTTGATCAATCTCATAATACAACATTTTTACATCAGTTAAAAAATATTCAATATAAAAACAAATTTTATTTGATTTGTCGAAAATGTATTTTTTGAAATATCTTATTTTTCGGCAAGCATGGGAAGGAGGACGGCTAAACTTAGCATACATCCAAGGGGGAAGATCGTTTGAAAGATGGAAGGGTCTGTTGTACTGGTTACTTTCAGTATTAGAAGTTCTTAGCATTCCAAAAACGTAAAAAACTGATGAAGAACGCGCGTTTCTATTCGTTCATCTCTTTGAACGAAGATGGCTTCTTTTTTTTCGGGTATCTAAGTTGTTCGATCTCGGTTGGTTAGGTGAAAACAAGGATGTCGAAGGGATGAGGGCAAGCACCTGTGCGAGAACGGTTTTGAGCCAATCAATGGATGGCGACTGGCGAGTGAAAAAGAGAGGGGGGACGAGCGGATGATCATAAAATGATCGGAACAGAAAGAATCGCGATTAATAAAATGTTGTATACGCGCGCGCGGTTAACGACAGCACAAGATCGATCGATGGAAAATAGCTTACAGGTTAGCGTATTTCCCCGCGAAGTCCTTTATCCACCTAGTGGAAGCTAGACTGGACGGTCGAATTTTGCTTAGTCAAGTTGGTGGTCGCCACCTTTGCTATTCTTTCAGGTTCGTTTCGCTGGTTTTAGGAAATTATTAACCAGTTTTTAATAAATTATAGTTTTGTTTTGTTTTCTGGTTTTGTAATTGCAAATTGCAAAAAGCACTGGCTGGAGTTCCTGTTGCATTTGCATAAAGTCAAACACGAAACCAATCAACTGCAAAACTATAAACGTTTCCCAATTATCGATTTTTATTAACTATCGATTTCAGTTTAAATTTAGTACCACTCTTTGGAGACGAAAACTGGGTAGAAATCAGTTTTTAATATATCTATACTTTCTCAATCGCCCTCTTAGCTTAACCGAAAGAAGTTTCACTTAACATAGTTTTGACAATCACTTTTTAAATATACAGGGTTGCTCAGAAAAAAACATGCGCCTACAAAATGTAGTTATATTTACTATAACATTGTACCGATTTGTTTGAAATTTTGCATACGGCGACCTAGTATTATTATGCAGTTTTTAATTCCAGAAGATAAATGGTGTTATACCTAATGATTATTATTACCTAATGCTTATTATTACTTAATGATCAACCAAGATTTGATATAAGTTCCAAAAAACAAAAAATTGGCATTTAATCAGGTGGCTAATTTTCCGCGTAAAATAAACCTTGGCCAACACGTTATTGACGCGTCAATATGCAATGTGGCGAGTGCGGCTTCGCGCTTGTGTGAAAGCCAGAGGAGGTCATTTCTAAAATAAAATGAAATAATAAAGATGTTTGTATATTCGTACAGTATTTGCAAAAAGAAATTCAAACGAATCGGTATAATATTATAGAAAACATAACGATATGTGTAGGCGCATGTTTTTTTCTGAGCAACCCTGTACAATAGATTAATATTAAAATTAATTAAGGATTCAGTGTGGCTGCAATTTGATTGACCCGCAGACCGCATACGCATGACTTGGCAAAGGAGCAAAAAAATACGGTTCCCCTTTACCCGATCTATTTTTTTTTTTTTTGCATGAAGGATTTATTGTTTGACGTCAATAAAATACGTCTAATCGAACGCTAATGGTCAGCGATCTGTGACTAGAAGCAAATTTATAAAATGATGAGCAGAATAAAAAAAAGATAAACGAGAGAGATTGTGGAACTAGTTTGGGTGCACGCAGGTGACCCTCTTAACTTTCGACTCAGGGAATTAATTCGACTGATTGTTTATTTTTTTATCTTAACAAGCATTTATACGATTGGATACAAAGTCAGAGCCAACGATAACAAAGGCTCGCCCTTAATAGGGTTATTAAAGTTTAACTGCATCTCAAACAATAGTTTTCCACTGATAGGCATCCTTAATAACACTGTTGTAATCGCAATTGTAGTTCAATATTTAAATATGAATACTATATTTTGTTTGTTTTATCTTTTGCACTTTTATTTTTTATTTATACTTTTTTGTGTTTTCATATTCTTTGAATTTTAAATATCCTTTCGATAACATGCCAAGTATATTTTAGGAAGGATGAAAAACTATATATTATTTCGCTCCTCTAGTATATTCCGTATTTTTATTTTTATTTATTTATTTTATATTTTTATTTTTAATCACCGTAGCGCCTAGTGCACAACAGGATTACTGCACCCTCGTGTCTATGTGGAGATATGTGAGGGGCAGGGAAGGGAAGGGAAGAGGGATGGCAGCTG
>JAUJYS010002054.1:0-15662 GCA_033995665.1 Melogona broelemanni
AGCTCAGGGGTGACGCCAGTACCACAGGCTAACGAATAAACGAAAGCCTGTGCCGGGAATCGAACCCGGGACCGTAATTTCCTTCTGTCATTCTGTAAACATTTGCTCAATTTGTAGCTAAAACCATTTGGGGTGCCCTGACTTTTTGCCCACCCTGTATATATGTTGTGCAACGACTAATTGCACGCAGTGTCGAATGTTTTTCTAATTCTTCAATTTCTTACGATCTATGATGTAAGTAAGTTTTAGTCGGACAGTTTGAAAAATCAAATCATTAATTTCAATTTATCTACAGAGATATTCGAATGTGTCGCCCTAGATCAAAGGTCTTCAAATGTCCCAACATATGGGCTGGTTAAATGGAGGTCGCATTCTTCGGAACAGGAACAAATCTATGCGTGCCAATAGCCTTAGGGCTATAGGGCCTAGTTGCATATGTTCGCGAGGATTTGTTCCTGTTCCCAAGCGTGCAACTACTTCGCAAGAAGCCGGTCCGATACTGATAGTACTATCGCTCATCACTAAAGTAGCAACGAAGACAAAGTCTGAATGATATGGTTTCGTCTTGAAACAACACAGATTAAAGGCTAGAATAATATCACCAGGAATTACACCATGAAGGTAAGCTACACATGATCAAACGTCTGTTAGTTTTCTTTCGTTCTGTGCAATATATAGACAGGGAATTGTCAGGAATAACACGTAACCGGTTGGCCAAAAATTCGACTACCACAATGGCGTTGGTAGAAAACGAGACCAATTTTTTACGTCACTAGATTTTTATTCCTCGCACATATCGTGCATTCATCATAAGATGTAAGTCGATTTTTGTGGCAGGAGAATTGAATAAGGCTCGTTTACTATCTGTTCCTGTGTTTTCGAGTAATTAAATGCAGTTATTTCTAAGAATTTAGGGCGATTATCCCTAGAAATGCCATGATTATCGACCACTCTTGTCTGGTTCGGTCATCCCCCTCTCCGCTCCGCTCTGCTGTATTTGAAAGTCCTTGGTGACGGAGGGCGTCCAAATTTGGGCTACGCCGCTAGGTGGTGACAGGTTCATTCTAGGCCGTTTGAAGCACAATGTTCAACGCGCCCCAGTTTCGAAGACCTTTAAGTTTAGACGTAAACAAGCGGGATTTGTATCACTTGTCTTATCGAGTTTTCAGTCCATGTATTTCATCATGTCTGAGGCTCACTAGATAAGAGAGCCACTTGAGAGTCTGTTCTCTGTGCCACCATATATTATTATTCAGGATGAAAATATGAAAATATGAACGAAGGGTGGCCTTAGTTTGAACTGAAATAATATTTACACTAAATTTTTCGGATTTTAGAAGAAAAAGAATAACCCGCCCCCAGCCCAGCAGCAGCAGCAGCAACAGCAACAGCAACAACAGGAGGAACGGATGATGCCCCCACCCGGAGCTATGGGGCACCCCGGCCCCCATCCGGGAATGGGGCCTCCTCCCGGTATGGGACCACCCATCCAACAGCAGCAACAGCAACAGCCCGGTGGGTCGCAACAGTTGCAGCAACAGCAGCAGCAATCTGGCAGTCCCCAGCACCACCCAATGCAGATGGGTGGACCACCGATGGGAGGACCACCTATGGGAGGATCCCCCATGGGCGGTCCACCTATGGGACATCCCCAGTCGCCCATGCAGCAGCCCATGCAACAGCCGCCCTACCCGCAAGACAATATACACGCTCTACAGAGGGTCAGTCATAACATTTTTCTTTTTAACACGTTTCACAAGTTGTCACAGTTCATTTGATTGAGAGCGCGGGTAACGGGTTCGATTCTCGTTCATTTGATCCCGATGAAAATTTATGTCGAAACACTAACTAAGGATGATCTGTAGAGTTGATCATTTGAAAAATAGTCTTTGAGTTGGTTAATAAAAATTGGTTAAACAAAAAATTGACAAATTGACCTGTATAAGCTGTATTAGAATACAAATGTTTATTTTATTTATTTATTTTTTTATTCCGGATCACTGTAGTGAATAACACTGCAGGTGGTTATTGTACCCCTCGCGTCGCTGTGGCGATATATGAGGGGCACATTCCAGTACCATAGAATCGGATAAACGAAAGCCTGCGCCGGGAATCGAACCCGGGACCATCCGCTTAGTAGTCTATGACCATAGCCACTGAGCCACGGAGGCCGCACAAGCCTCCGTGTTTAAGCTCGTAATTATATGTTTTGTCGACTGTGAATGACGTATGATGTGAATAAACGTTATTGTTGTTCGTTTTAGTGCCATATTCTTTTCTTTCCATATTACGCGATTTCAGGCGATACCGAAACAAATAGTCATTCCGTCTGTTTTGGAACACTTTAATTTTTATATTCATACACCTCACGTTCACCAATAGAAATCTAGTTGTTATCAAATGTCGAATATTTCGAGTTTTTTTTATGCATAATCAGATTTCATTAAATCGTATCAATCGCCTCAAAACCGTAGCATTCACATTGCGTCTACGTGTATACTAAATTAAAAAGTTTTTTTCGCAATAACTCAACTTTAATAGCTCAACTCGATAATTTTCAGGCCCTGAGTTCCATGGAAGAGAAGGGCCTTCAAGACGACCCGCGCTATAGCCAGCTCAAATCCATGGCCTACCGAGTGAAGCGCATTCCCAGCCCCAACATGGGTCCGCAGCCGCCAAACCAGGGCCACATGCCACCCATGTCCGGTCAGGGCCACATGGGTCCTCCCGGTTCCGTCTCCAGCCCGGGTCTCATGGGTCCACCCGGTTCGGTGGGTTCGGGTCACATGGGACCGCCCGGTTCCGTGCCCAGCTCGGGTCACATGGGTCACCCCGGCTCCGTACCCAGTCCGGGCCACATGGGTCACCCCGGCTCCGTACCCAGTCCGGGTCACATGGGTCATCCGGGATCGGTACCCAGTCCGCACATGGGTCCTCCGGGGTCCAACCAGAGTCCCAGCCACATGGGTCCGCCGGGACCAGGACCCAGTCCGGGTCACAATATGGGGGCGCCCGGTTCGGGACATAGCCCCGGTCCCATGCCGCCCATGGGTCACCCTAACGCCCAGAGCCCGCAGATGTCGCCCGGCCAGGCCATGACCCCGGCGGGTGGTCCCATGCCTGGACAGGGGCCTGGGCCCATGCCGTACGGACCGCCGCAGCAGGGGATGCCGGAACACCCGCACCAGATGATGCCGTCGTCTCATGGCCCGCCCATGCACGGACAGGACATGCAACATCCGCAGGGATCGTACCAAAATTCCGGTAAACCTTTTAATCGTTTTATTCTTGCTATCGGTTAATTTCCGTCCGACACTCAACTTGAGTAATTTCTATTCTTCAAGCGATATAATATTTGTTTATTTATCATTTAATTTTATTTATTGTGGGACGCGTGTTAATACCCCTTGAAAATGTTTGGCCTACCCTAGGTTACAATCGTCCGATGGACGGCAGCCCTAACTCGGGCATGCCCGGGCCGGGTATGGGTCCGGGACCCAACCCGGGGATGCCGGGTATGGGTGGACCCGGCATGCCCGGCGATCCCATGCAGAAGCAGTCCGTGTTCAGCATGGCCCAGCTGCACCAGTTGCGGGCGCAGATCGTGGCATATCGGCTGTTGGCGCGCAACCAGCCCATCCCCGAGACCATCACCATGACGCTGCAGGGCAAGCGGCCACCCTCCATGCCCATCCAGCAGCCCAATCAACAGCCGCCAGGATTTCAGCGCCCGCCAGGTCTGTTCAGCAAAACAATTGTCCCTTTTAAAAATTCTCCCTCAAAATTATCCCTTAGCAAAATTGTTTCTGAATTTAAAAAAAAATTCTCCATTAAAAAGATCATCCCTTAAAAATAATCCCTTAAAAAATTGTCCCTTATAAAAATGATTCCTTGAAAAACAGAACAGACATAAGATTTCAAATTTCTATCATTACCTCTTTGAATCATCAAATTTTGTCTGGCATTTATATAGTTCACATAGCTGATCTTGAAATATAAATTGACTAGAAAAAGAAAAGGGACCCGGCTTCGCCCGGGATATTTTTGGAGGGGAAATTGAGAAACCTATTCCGCGCTAGCGTAACCGAAAAGCTGTAATGGTTGATGAAAGACCGCTAAGACGCCAACAGAGGAGGATGAAGAAAGGTATCGTGGTTAGACGCCAGTCATCCCCCGCCCCACACGGAGTGAAACCCGAGTCTTTTGTTCGTTGGAATGCTGTGGTTCGCGTTTATGCCGGCGTTTTGTTTACATTATGATTCGAAGGCGGGTCACTACTGGAGTTGGATTAAATAGTGGAAACAGATCTGTCTGAGCACCTTATAGAGCTTTTCCCATTATTTTGTTTAACTCCTGTACTAACCACAACCATTGCCTGAGAGCCAAGTGCCATTCTCATCACAGAGTCACAGACACGCGAAATACATGCAAAAGCGACCAAAATTTCTTATAGTATAGATATTCCCCTCACATATATCCATAGAGACACGAGGTTGCAGTAAACCTGTAGTGCATTAGGCACTACGGTGATTTAAAAAAAAATATATATAAATGTTGGGTTGAAGTGCAGATGGCTGATCCATGTTGGAAATGGAAATTTGAGTAAAATATAATTTGTATTTCGTTCGGTGCTGCATCGGACTATACTTCAAAATATAAAAAAATCTTCAACTTTTCTTTCTAATGTCGAAATATTAAGTGATAGTGTTTAATTGATAGTGTTATATTTAGTGATAGTGTAAGGATATTCCAGCTGCCAATTCCCTTCCCTTCCCTGCCCCTCACATATCTCCATAGAGACACGAGGGTGCAGTAATCCTGGAGTGCACTAGGCACTACGTTGATTTAAAAAAAAAAATATATATATTTATATATATTGTCAAAACGTTTTTGTAACCAGCATGTTTTGACACAAGTGTGTTGATTGTCCCCCCTCAGGTGCCCCCTCTCCGATGCACCATCCCATTCGTCCGCCGCCGGCCGGTGGTCAGCCGCCCAATCAGGCGCCCCTAATGGGACAGATGCCGCCAACCAACAACATGCCCATCGGTCCGGTACCGATGGGCATGCCGCCGGGTCCTCCGCCGCCCCAGCAAATGGGTCAGACGGGTCAGTTGTAAATTGGTTTCCTCGCTCTCTCAATCGTGATGTACTTCTAAACTCTTAAAAAGTGACACTGTTTTGTGAATTGTTTTTTAATGAAAAATGGAGACTTTTGGATATGTAGAAATTACGATATACAGGTTGGCCACAAAAAAAGGCAATAAATATCTGAATTTTTTGCGAAATGACCGGAACAATTACTTCGTAAAAGTACGAGTAAAATGACCAAAAAACTTTTGTTTGATGGATCAGGCGCCTAATCTAGTCTCATTTGTGTGTGGACACAATCGATTGTACAGGTCCGATGCCCCGCATGCAGAGCCAACCGATGCCCACCATGATCCAGATGCCCAAACAGAACCGCGTGACTCCGATCGCCAAGCCGCAAGGGGTTGATCCCATCGAGATTCTGCATGAGCGTGAGAACAGGTAAGAACATATCTTCGCTGAGGAGGCTTATTAATCCCAGGAAGTCAAAAGAGGAGAAACGTCCCGGCTGAGTTGCTGACTTATAATTTCGTTTTTGTCTGCAGGCTCGCGTCGCGTATTGCTTGCCGTATCGAGGAGCTGAACAACCTCTCGCCCAACATCCCCGACGACCTGCGCACCAAGGCCATGATCGAGCTCCGCGCCCTGCGGCTTCTTAATTTCCAGCGTGTGGTAAGAGCCCAGCTGTGTCTTGCTTTCAAGATTGCGGATGCATTCTCCGTGTATGATTGATTCTGAATGTGTCGTTTGTTCTTTTGTAGCTGAGGACAGAGGTGGTGGCGTGTACCCGACGCGAGACCACCTTGGAGACTGCGCTGAACATCAAGGTACTGATTATATACTTTTTATTATGTTGGTGTGTCTTGAGATTCGTTGATGTGCAACTGCGCTTATTTCCATAGTGCTGGGACTTTCTCTCCCCTTGCTCGTGGATATTTCAGCAACAAGTTGTTGATCCACGTTTGATCAACTTTTTTTTTATCTTGATCAGTCAACTAGACAAGTTTTATTTGTCTAATCAACGTATTGCCATTCAGTCAGCTGGAAATTGGTGCGCTGACTAGAAAGTTGTTTAATTTATAAATTGCAGATGCTAGCGAAAGCTTTTCATCTTTTATTTTTCAACGTCATTTTATTTTTAAGTACAATTTCGCTCATTCAATAAAAAGTTTCTAATGTTATCGAAAAATGGATTATATTCACATATAATTTAATTTGCAATTTTTTTTCTTATCTTGGTCTTATTTTTTTAATACAATTCCACCCCCACCCCCCTCCCAACTAATTTAAAAATGGTATTTTCTGTTTCAATGTGAAAGTGTATCTAACTAGATCGCGCATTGGACAAAGAACTGGTTTCGCGTTCGTTAACACGATATGTGTTGTTCCCTCTTCACTTCTAGGTGTACAAGCGCAGCAAGAAGCAGTCGCTACGCGAAGCCCGCATCACCGAGAAACTGGAGAAGCAACAGAAGATGGAAGCGGAACGCAAGCGCCGACAGAAGCACCAAGAGTACCTGAGCGCGCTGCTGCAGCACGGCAAGGACTTCAAGGAGTACCACCGCAACGGCCTGGCCAAGATCGTCAAGGTGAACAAGGCCATGATGATGTACCACGCCAACGCCGAGCGCGAGCAGAAGAAGGAACAGGAGCGCATCGAGAAGGAGCGTATGCGGCGTCTGATGGCCGAGGACGAGGAGGGCTACCGCAAGCTCATCGATCAGAAGAAAGACAAGCGGTTGGCGTTCCTCCTGTCGCAGACCGACGAGTACATCAACAACCTTACCGAGATGGTCAAGCAGCATAAGACCGAACAGAAGCGCAAGCAAAAGGAAGAGAAACGCAAAAAGGTGAGAACCAGCGAACGCATTTCTTTTTTTTTTTTTTTTTTCGTATCCAACTTAAAGCTTCCCTAGGACGGGCACCCTGGTAACTTTTAAATATACAAATAATTTAATAAATAATGAATTAAAAATTAAAATAAATAAATTCATTGCTGGTACTACAAAATAAAGTGGTGGAAAAATAGCGATTTCTTGTGTTCTCCTAGCTCTTCGTTGAAATATATTGATCTCAAATAGATATTTTTTTAAACTGTTGGAGAAATTTACCAATGTATTCGCCTAAAAAAAGCAACCATAGGAGGGCCTAGGTTCTCTAACTAGGCGGGTTGGGATCGATCTTTAACGTTTAGCTGACAACGTTTTGACTTCCCATTCGGTAGAAAGTCATGCTGTTTGTGTTCGAAAATTGATGTTACGTATTTTTTGTCTCTACTCAGAAGAAGCGAAGGGAGGTGGGCGAAAATGGCGAACCTCTTCAAGATGGGGTACGTTATAAATTTTAAATAGCATTTATAAATGTCTTCCTCTGTTCCATTTCTTTTCCATGTTGCCAACGTTGATGGGTTTTATTGATGTATTATTATTATTGTTTTTGGGCGCAGATGCTGGACGAGAGTTCTCAGCAGAGTGACATGCACGTCAGCGTGCTGGAGATCGCCACCGGCAACAAGCTGACCGGCAAGGACGCACCACTGGCCTCCCAGCTGGAGGCTTGGCTGGAGATGAACCCTGGGTGAGTGTGTTTATAACGTGAATGCGTTTATCAATTTGCTTTAAACTGCTCAGGCTCAAAAACCTGATGTTGCAAATGTGACGTATGCGAACTCTCATTTGGTGGGCAGCGTACAGAGTATTCACGGAAATGATCACGTTCGTCGCTCAGCAGACAAAAAAGCCCAACTTTTTTAATTGAGCGATATCTGTTAGGACAATATTTTTTTTCAAATTTTATGTTTCTCTTGCTTTTGGGAAAATTATTGATCTTGTGATATGCCGCCTATTTCGGACACCACTAATTCGGATATTGTACGCACAGTTACCAGGTGGCGCCACGTGTGGATAGCGAAGGCGAATCCGATGAGGAGGACAGCGAAGAGGAACCTGAACAGGTGGCGGCGCCCCCCCCGCCCAAGCCCGTGGTGGTCGCCCCGCCAGAGGACGAGGCTAACCAGGATGTTGCCTCGTAAGTCCCGTTGTCTATCTCTCATCATTTATATCAAAAGTTTTTTCTTCCATGGAATGAGTGAATGATGAATGTGTTTTGGGTGTTGCAGTAAAAATCAGCAAGTGGATGACGAATACCAGGCAAAGATCGTCAACTACTACACTCTGGCCCATTCCATCGGTGAGCTGGTTACAGAACAGTCGGCACTTATGGTCAACGGAAAACTCAAGGAGTACCAGGTCAGTTCACCGATTCTTCTCGCAAAGCAATTCGTCCCTTCTAGTGGTGTTTTGGCAGGGCTTTTTTTTTTTACGAAAACATCTAAAAAAATTGGTTATATGAGAGCCAAACCAGGGTTTTTTTGATGTTCTGTTTGTGACTGGCATTATCTTATTTACAGGTGCAAGGTCTGGAGTGGTTGGTCTCGCTTTACAATAACAATCTGAACGGCATCCTGGCTGATGAGATGGGGCTGGGAAAGACTATCCAGACAATCGGGCTCATTACCTACCTGATGGATAAGAAGAAGGTGAACGGACCGTTTCTCATCATCGTGCCGCTCTCGTAAGTTCTGCCACAATTTCGCTGTTATTTCGTTTTAATAATAAATGATTTTAGTTTTTGCTAGGACTCTTTATTTTCGTTCTAATTTAAATATTATTTTCGGGTCTAGTCCAGTGATTAAAATTTGGAATCAAGTTTTCAAAATTTTGAATACAATTTGCACGTTCCTAAAAATATATCCTACTCTATTAATCCTTAACCTATGATTCTCGTTCCAATTTAATGATTATTCTCTGATTTAGTCACTCGAATTAATTTGGAATTCATATCTCAGAATATTAAAATGTATGTCGTTCGTTTTTTTTTTTTCGCAGAACACTTAGTAATTGGCTGCTGGAGTTCGAGAAGTGGGCGCCGGCCGTCATCATCGTATCCTACAAGGGTTCGCCAAACATGCGTCGCGCCATGCAACAGCAGGTCCGCACGGGCAAGTTCAACGTGCTGCTCACCACCTACGAGTACGTCATCAAGGACAAGGCCATGCTGGCCAAGGTGAGCGCCGCAAACCTTTGTAAATTTCGCTGAAACTGTTAACGTTGCATTTTAAACTTGGATGATTCTAGTTAGGGTGTCAAATTAAACGTGATTTTTGTTTTCGTCGCCGTGCAGTTGCGCTGGAAGTACATGATCATCGACGAGGGTCACCGCATGAAGAATCACCACTGCAAGCTGACCCAAGTGCTCAACACCCACTACACGGCACCTCATCGCCTGCTTTTGACCGGAACACCTTTGCAGGTCAGTGCCGAGAAGTGGAAATGGACGCAGCAATGATCAGCTCAGTTCGATTGTCCGTGATCCGATTTTGAACAATTTTTAAGCTGGCTAATTTTTTTACATTTTTGCATCAATTTCAGAACAAGTTACCCGAGTTGTGGGCCTTGCTCAACTTTCTCCTGCCCAGCATCTTTAAGTGCTGCAACAATTTCGAGCAGTGGTTCAACGCTCCGTTCGCCATTACCGGAGAGAAGGTGCGTTGATATTGTTTCTTAAATGATTCTTCATAAGTATTTAAACCATGGCTTTTTAATTAGTCGTCGACAGGTTCGTAATTAAATTAGTCCACGTTTAAGACGAATCGTTGTGATTACGTTGCTGGAAACTGCAGAAAGTTGCGAGTGTGAATAAAAAATGGCAATAGTTAAATGCTGTCTTCTTGGAGTGAATTTGGCTCCGCGAAAAATATAAATAATTATATTTTCGTTTAGCCACTGGTTTTTTTTTGTCTGAACGGTGCAGAGCGCCATCGCAATTTTCCTGGGCGGCAACGGCACCGCACGAAATCGCTACATAGCGCCTGAATAGCGCTCTTACTTCCGACGTCACAAGGTTCAGCGCCATCTGTTGAACAACAAAGTTGCTTCAGTGAAAGCTGGGGAGGCGACATGAATTCATTGAAAAATGTTATTCCCTGTTTACCTTCAATCCAGGTGGAGTTGAACGAGGAGGAAACGATCCTGATCATCCGTCGTCTGCACAAGGTGCTGCGACCGTTCTTGCTGCGTCGCCTCAAGAAGGAGGTGGAATCGCAGCTGCCCGACAAGGTGGAGTACGTGGTCAAGTGCGACATGTCGGCGTTGCAGCGCCTGCTCTATCGCCACATGCAGACCAAGGGTGTGCTGCTGACAGACGGTTCCGAGAAGGACAAGAAGGGACGGGGCGGCGCCAAGACCCTCATGAACACCATCATGCAGTTGCGAAAGATTTGCAACCACCCGTTTATGTTCCCGCACATTGAGGAGGCCTTCTGCGAGCATCTGGGCATGAACACCGGAATCCAAGGGTAAGTCATCGCCATCAATGCTTTTTGGTTTATGTCAATCTAGGTCGTATGTACTATAGTTATCCAGTGACAGTACTTTTTATTTTTTGTTACAATCGTTTATTTGTTAAATACCTTAGTTTCCATAAACGTTTTAACAACACTTCAGCAATAATAATCTCATGAGACCAATAATAATTATTTTTTAGAATTAATGAATGAAGAATGATTTCACTTTTCTAGTTTTATTTTGTTTTCAACAGCGTTTTATTTTTCTTATTTCCCTGAAATTAATTGTTAAGGATTGCTTTCGCTCCAATTTCGAGATGCCTTTTTGAGACATCTAAAAATTTTATTTGATTTTGACTGATCATTTGTCTGATTCAAGTTAGTTGTTCGCAACAGAATGCATCTAATGCCGGGTCCCCTTGTTCACTAGGCCCGACTTGTACCGCGTTTCGGGCAAATTCGAACTGCTCGATCGCATCTTTCCCAAACTGAAGTCCAAGAACCATCGCATCCTGCTCTTCTGTCAGATGACTGGTCTGATGAACATCCTGGAGGATTACATGAACTGGCGTCAGTACAAGTGCCTGCGCCTAGACGGCGCCACCAAGGCCGAAGATCGTGGCACGCTGCTGGCTCAGTTCAACGCGCCCAACTCCGAGTACTTCTGTTTTCTGCTCAGTACTCGCGCCGGCGGTCTGGGTTTGAATTTGCAAACTGCCGACACGGTGATCATCTACGATTCCGATTGGAATCCACATCAGGTCGGTGTCAACTTTGTTTTGTATGGCCATTATTTCTTTCTTTCTTTTAAAATTCACCGTAGCGCCTAGTGCACTACAGGAATACTGCACCCTCGTGTCTCTTTGGAGATATGAGGGGAAGGGAAGGGAAGAGGGATGCAGCTGGAATAGCCAGGCTGCAGGATCCACCCCTAAGCTCTGGACTCCCTAATGGAAGCTCAGGGGTGACGCCAGTACCCCAGGCTAACGAATAAACGAAAGCCTGCGCCGGGAATCGGACCCGGGACCGTTGGCTTCGTAGCCTGTCCCTATACCCACTGAGCCATCGGTTCGTACAATTACTCAATTTGGCAGTTCAAGTCACGTAGGAAAAAAAAACTAAGTTAGCGACGTGGTAATTAGTAATTGTTCAGCTTTAGTTTAGGACTACAAATGTTCTTGAATGCTATAATTAAATCAATGACCGCTCATTGGGTGCTAGCTGGTAGTGCTCTCCGTATACTAACCTATCGCCCACTAATTTCTGTCACAGGATTTGCAAGCTCAGGATCGTGCTCACCGAATCGGTCAAAAGAACGAGGTGCGTGTGCTGCGCCTGATGACAGTCAACTCGATCGAGGAGCGTATCTTGGCCGCGGCCAAATACAAGCTAAACATGGACGAGAAGGTTATTCAGGCCGGCATGTTCGATCAGAAGTCCACCGGTACCGAGCGTCAGCAGTTCCTCAAGGCCATCCTGCAGCAGGACGACATCGACGAAGAGGTAGGGTGTCAGACTGACTCGGACTAGAAAAACCCCATCCCGGCTTCGTCCGAAGGACGAATTTTTTTTACAAATTGGTTTTCCAAAATGTTATTCAAAAAAATTTAAAACTGAGTTTAAAAATCCCCATGCCAATTTAAAAAAAAACTCGCAAATTGTCGAATGTAAATTAAAAAACAAAGTGCTATTTAACCCCCAAAAAAATCGAAAGTGTCTCTTAAGAATTGAACCCACGATGGTAAACCGCCAAAATCACACCCGTAGTTGATGTAGTGCGCGAACGGAAACATTGGCTAGCTTTTATTGATTAGGGTCACCAGGGGTTGTCAACGGCTCAATGACAGAGTTAACAACGAAGTTGTTCGTTGGCATTGTAACTGTTGGAAGACCAAACCGCCACGGTTTGCGTGTAAAATGACACCACTCGAGAAATACATTAAACTGAATCTGCCTCTGCGAAAACTGCCGCTGTCTGCAAACTGCCGATAGCAAATGTGCACACAGCATTGACTCACCACAGTTGTTGCTTTTAACGCAACCAACTGAGGGTGAGTGCAGTGGTCCACCAGTCCCTGACAAGACACATACCACTTTCCATTTTATTGTATTAAATATAAAAGTCGGAGAATACTATTAATTCGATGATCCAGATTTAAATTTCCAGAATTTTTTTAAACTAAATTGATCAATTAAATATCCAAATTTTTGTTTCCGCCATAAAGGAAGAGAACGAGGTTCCCGACGACGAGACCATCAACCAGATGATCGCCCGCAGCGAGGAAGAATTCGAGCTGTACCAGCGTATGGATTTGGAGCGTCGCCGCAACGAGGCGCGCGAGTTCAACCGCAAGCCGCGGCTCATGGAGGAGGACGAGTTGCCCACCTGGCTGCAGAAGGACGACAACGAGGTGCGCATGCACGACAACACTTTCCTTTTCAACGGGTGTCCATTATTTTGAGTTTCTTTCTGAAAGTGAAACAGTGACCATGCTGACATAACGAGTGTTTTCAAATACCGTTTTAAATAGAGATTAAATAACTAGGAATGTACTGAAATATTTGAAAAAGATATTCTTTTCTAACGTCAGATTAAGAGTTAACATGATTTAAAATGAAAGAATAGGCTATTTTTTAACTCTAAATTACAAATTACTTAGAAATTCTGGGCATTCTTTTAATTTTGGCAACTGACTAGCAGTTTTATTTTGTAATTGTTTTATTATAGAGTAGCTACATTGAGGAGGTTAAGAAAATCATAATGGTTACCAACGCTGGCTGTTTCAAATGCGTAATTGGCCATTTTCTAATTGTTTTCAGGTGGAGCGGCTGACCTGCGAAGACGAGGAAGATAAGATCTTCGGACGCGGAACCAGACAGAGAAAGGAAGTGGACTATTCGGATTCGCTGACCGATAAGGAGTTCATGAAGGTTAGTCCGCTTTGAAGCATATCTCTTAACTAGAAAAATGACTCGGCTTCGCCTGGGATGAGGTGGAGCGACAAATGTATCGACAACACGATACCCAAGATAGGCTAGGAAACAGTGAATGTACATGTAAATGTGTTAATCGCTTGACTCTGTTGGTGACTTGCACCAGGCCATTCAGGACGGTAATCTGGATGAGGTAGAGGTCAAGAGCAAGCAGAAGAAGACTCGCAAGCGCAAAGCTCCGCCGGAAGTGGAGCCGGAGGTGGAGGTGAAGAAGGTCAAGAAGCGCGGCCGCCCGCCTATGGACAAAGTGCAGCCGAACCCGCCCACCCTTACCAAGAAGCTTAAGAAACTCATCGGCGTTGTCATCAAGTACGAGGATCCCGTACGGTCAGTGATTGAGTGGTTTTTTTTTCTTTTAATTTTGAAATGAAATGAAAAAATGTGGAAATATTAATACGAGATGTGCAAATCGAATTAAAAATTTAGTTTCAATTTTTTTAAAACGTGAATAACGTTTATAAAATTGACAAAATGAGAGCCAAACTTAGAAACCTGATGATGCGGATGTGACGTCAATGTTTAACGGATATTACACTCAACATCACGTCCCCATCTACCCGTCGATATCCGTTACTCAATCAACTCCACGGTGCACTTTAGACAAAAATGACATACAGCATCCCAACACCATCTTTCCATCTACCCGTCGTTATCCATGAATGAAAAAATGGCTGCCGCCACGAATTCGCCACCGCAATTTTTCTTCAGTCGATTCGCTAACCATCCGGTTACGAGGTAAACCTTCCGGTTAAGAGATAACATAATCTAAACAAAAGAATAACTCGAATTTTCTGCTTATATACACAGTGTATACTGTGCAAGGATATTTTGTTTAATATGTATTCGTCCGCTTTGCTAACTTGTCTGATTTCTGATCACTACTAATACTGTTAACTTATGTCATTTAAATAAAATGCGTGTGGTCATGTTGGCGGCAGACGGCTAGTGTGTGACCCTTGTGGTCGGTCTGCCGTAACATGCTTCGACATAGATATAGGGGGAAAAAATTCTATCAAATAGATAGCGCGAGAATCTGCCCCCATTGGCTCAGTGGGTATGGTAACATTCTACTGAGCAGGTGGTCCCTGGTTCGATTCACGGCGCAGGCTTTCGTTTATTCGATCCCGTGGTACTGGCGTCACCCCTGAGCTTCCATTAGGGAGTCCAGAGCTTAGGGGCGGATCTTGCAGCCTGGCTATTCCAGCTGTCAATCCCCTTCCCTTCCCTTCCCTGCCCCTCACATATCTTCATAGAGACACGTGAGTTCAGTAATCCTGTAGTGCACTAGGCACTAAGGTGATTAAAAAAAAAATAATAATAAAAAATGGCAGCTGGTATAGCCAGGTTGCAGGATCCACCCCTAAGCTCTGGACTCCCTAATGGAAGCTAAGGGGTGACACCAGTACCGCGGCTCGTCGAATAAACGATAGCCTCTGCCGGGAATCGAACCCGGGACCGTCCGCGTCCGCTCCGTAGGATGTTACCATACATCATGCGGTGTCTATTGATGGTGTAGGCTTTCACCAAAAATAATTGCGAATAAAATTTTACTGCGAAGGAATAGTTTTTCGTAGGCATTTAAAAAAAAAACTTTTTGCAGGAATATTTCGAAACTATCACCATTCAGTACATACCATTATTTGTAATAAAATGATGTCCACTTGCTTCTAATAAAATTAACAATAAATATCAGTGA
This sequence comes from Melogona broelemanni, assembly GCA_033995665.1. Lineage (NCBI taxonomy): Eukaryota > Metazoa > Arthropoda > Diplopoda > Chordeumatida > Chordeumatidae > Melogona > Melogona broelemanni. The sequence goes on from JAUJYS010002054.1 coordinate 15,126, forward strand.
TTAGGACATGAGAAACCAAAGATGCCTACGATTAAATACCGGAATTCGAACCCAAGCCTCGAAACCCAAGCCACAATTTCATTTTAAAAAATGTCTATTTTTAATGTCGTACAATTTGCATGTCGAACAATTTTGGCAGAACACAAACAAAAATAATAATTCAAAATGAAAATAAATATACAAATATGCATGAAAATGTAGCATATTATTAGTCAACAATAAAAACTAATGCGAGTCAACAGAGGATGATTTTAATGCTGATTGACAACTTCAACCTAAACTGGGATTCGAACCTAGCTTTTTCTCGAGTTTCGAGTTGATACATCGAATTTATCGAGTTTACTGATTCATCTTTAGGTACGAAGTCTTCGATTTGTGGAAAATAATAAATAGACCGATGAGATTTTATTTCGAATATCCTTGGTATGAGGGGATGTTATTTAAATGGTATATTTAAATAGTACGAACCGATGGCTCAGTGGGTATGGGGACATGCTACGAAGCCAAAGGTCCCGGGTTCGATTCCAGGCGCAGGCT
>JAUJYS010002055.1:0-15659 GCA_033995665.1 Melogona broelemanni
AACCAAAAACATAACATGAAGTGACTAATCAGGTGAGACTGACTTTCGCTACGCGCCCCACTCGACACCGTATTTTCTGGTCGCTCGTTAGGGTAAATTGGACATTAGCCATTTAATCAATCGTACACAAGGTTCGCTATGATCGCATGGATACGCTCCGGTAATATATTTTTCGCACCCTGTATACACTCTGTATCACCTAGCTATGGCCAGTCAAATTCACAACCAATGTGTCAAAAGTAACAACGCTGAAAGAATGGAGGAATACTGTTGTCTGCTGATTTTGAATACTTTAACGACCTGTAAAGCATGTGAGCATGTAGGGAAATATTAAGGGGAAAATGGAAATGCAATGGTGATTCAGCGGTATTGTTAAACATTGGATATTTGTTGGAATAAGCAATTTGGTGGTTCACTTGGGCTCGCGTTAATTTCAAGACAATGAGCCGACTTCTTCTAAAAAATTAATAAAGAAACATAATTTGAAAAATTATAAAACGCTTCCTCAAATTAATTAACTGATTCTAGCTACGAGTTTCAAGTAGCTACGAGTTTCAACGGTAATCAAAAAAAGTTTATGATGTGGACTACAGGATAAGTGTACATGTCTAGCCAGAATTAATCCAATAAATTGTAATTATAATTACAATGTCAGGAAAGTGACCATTCCGTGAATTAATTTTTTTGTTTACAAAAAAAAGGTGGGCAGAGCATTCTTCAAAGATTAGAATGGCGGCATCATCAAAGACTAAGCTTCGTCGAATCTTCCTTGAAACTTTGTTTCGTTTTTCAGGTGAAAATGAGCGAGAACAATTCCAGGAACGAGCCACCCACCTCATCCTCCCAGAGAAAATGAGACCGTCGTACATCGCGCTAGGAGAAATTAAGTTTTCTCCTAAAATCATACATGTTTAGTAATATGTCAGATGATTTTGAAAAAAATATATAGATTTCCAAAACGAACAAAGAATTATAAAACAATTTATAAAAACTTGTCAATCATTAAACATCAAAATATCGATTTAATAGGAGTACCCAGAAGATCTAAAATATATTAATAACTAGTGGATTTTGTTTTCAAGATTGATGCAAAATGCTGCCAAAACTGCAACATTAGCATGTTTTTAAAAACAGCGAATGGTCGTGCATCAACTGCAGTTTTTAGTGAAGCATTTTGAGAAACAATATGAATCACTAAAGTTGCCAGAAAATTTACCTCAATCGAACCAATCCTACTTAAGGTTCAAAAGAATCACTAAAGAATCATCAACGTGCGCCGTTGCAAAAATAAAAGCAACTGATCGGCACTCTCAACATTTCGTATGTCTCGTTTTTTTTTTCCCTGCAGAATAACCGAATTTTCAGCCTAGACCAGAATCAATGAACAACCACGCTCCGCGGGACCCTGGGGCCAGTCAGTTGCTTTCTTTTTTTTGCCACGGGATCCTCCCTGCCCTTGACAATGACCATAGTTTATACATGACAGCCACCCATACGTCTTCTCTAAGATCCTCCTCTACAACTCTACCCGGGCCGGTCCTGCATGCAGTCTTTCAACTGTCTTCGGGGCGCGTTCATTGAGCGAGAATCGTGCGTTCGCATTTAAAGAGCTCGCTTTAGCTATCATCCGCTAGGAGTAAAAAAAAAAACAGTTTACCATTCGTTCTTTCCATCTCTCTCCAAGGGAAAGGAGAAAAAAAACACCAACGCATATAAGACCGTGACAAAGCGTGGCATAAATAATACTTTGAGCGGCGGCGATTCCCGGAACGCAAGGTGGTATAGGGATAACATAAATCAATCTTGGGTGGGGGGTTGTTTTTTTCCTTGGAGAGATTTTTTTTCTTTTAAATCACTAGGAAGAAAGAGTAGTAATGGTTCTTTTTTTTTTCAAAATTAGTTACTCGAATAGTACGAAGTTCAAATCCAATTTTAGGAAGGCGCTCGAATTAACACCAACATTTTCGGACGTTACTTTTTTTTTTCTGGATCATTGCAGTGAACTGTACCGATCGAAGGATTCGAGCCTTAAACCATTGGAGAAAGGAAAATCAGAACCAGTGCCTCTGCTGTAGCCCTGGTAAACAGTACTCAGTTGAGCCCAATACGTTCTATAAAAAAAAAACGTTTTGTAGAAGTGCGCAAAAATTATAAAAAAAATTTCGATAGCACTATCGATAGTTTTCCATCTACCGTAACTGCCACGAATGTTTTATGGTGTTTTTTTTAGTTCATGTATTCGTATTGTTTTCAAAAGAAATTGGTTGTTCAGCAAACTGATTTTTGTCGTCTGGCACCATTAGCTGGCGTCAACCCACCATTTGCTCCATTGACCGCTAGTTGCCACTAGCGTATTATTTCTGTCCGTGACATCACGTGGAGCTAAATCGTCATGTGTCAATTCGATAAGGCAGGACCAAAATCGTAAAAAAAACTACCAGGGGGCGCTGTCGTCGTCGCTTGGGAGCGCGCCGATAATAATTCTGTAGGTAATGCTAAGGTAGTACATGTACATTCAATATTCTAAACGAGCATTCGAGTCTAAATGGATTTAAATGCGCCCAAATCCTCCGCGGGGCACCTAAATGCTAGTCGGAACAGTTTGTGAGCTGCGACAACGCCATATAATCATGTAAACCCGAATATTAAACACCGCTTTTAACTAAAACATCGGGGGTACGCCTGCAAGCCTAATAATATGGGGGAGCCGGGAACTGTTGAATTTTGGGCGGCATAAATTAATGATAGTACAACTATAGCCGCGATGCACGCGTTTAAAGTGAGGATTGTGTGTTTGTATGCGCGTAAGGAATTAGTCAGAAAGAACCTCGTATGGCTCGACGGATACAGTATTTACAAAATTACAAAAATTTACAAATTGAACCCGCAAGCAGCCCCTTGGGGGGGGGCCTATGGCGAGGGAAATGTTGTGTTGGTTTGTTAACAGCAGCGTGTCGTTTCCGGACCCCGACCCTCGATCCCCCGACACCTGTGTTTTTCTTGCTTTCCTCCGCGTATTTTTGCCTTCCCCCGCGCAGTACCACGAGCCAATTAAACGATCGGCTGCGCTGGGAATCGAACCCGATCCACTGGTTGGTGAGCGAGCACGCTACCTTTCGGCCACAGCGGACGGACGGACAGTATCATCGGATATAGACACAGTAAAAGCAGCAATAATCGCTTTCGCAAATTTACAATATAATTAATTATTAATATATCCAAAATCTTTGGATCAAAATCTTAAGAGAGAATTTTACACTTGATGTAGTTTTTTGATTGTTAATAATAATAATTAAATTTGGAGTTCAGTCAAAAACAAAATAAAGTTAAAAGTTTGATGTCTACAATGTAGCGATTTGTAAACGCGACCCGTAGTCGAGTCCATCCCCCGCCAGGCTTAGTTCAATTCGTAGAAACGGGTGCAATAGACTAATCTGAACTAAGAAGCGCTAAGAACTTCAGGTCTTCACTTTTTTTGATAAAGTCCGGCTGGTCCATCTGCTGATCCCCCTATTAAATAACGAAGGGCCTCAATTAATGATCCGAAAGTTCGGAGAAGAAGAAAAAATTACCCGATTCGTAATACCAGCAATTTCTTGGAATAGAATTAGATTAGACGGCATAATTAATTCGAAAACAAAGATGGCGTGCTGGATACCAATCCGATTAAAAATTCTGATCGAAATCGCCGATAAATTTGAAGATACGGGCGAATTATCCGGATAACCGCGCGGTAGACTCATTTTGTCATTCCTTTAGATGCCGCCCACCCGTAAAAAAATACAAAGTCACTATAAAAAAAAAGTATCCAAGGTGTTAAAAAAAATGTGTTTACTGGCACATTGGTGTGGTGGTTGAGAGTGGTGGTGGCGGGCGGGTCGAGAATTATTCGGCTAGACGCGATGTAAATTAGCAACGGACTGGGCCTTATTTCCTGCACGCGGGTTTTGTGCGCAATCGGCGTGGGGCAACGCCGCCGCCAACCCCGACCGAGGAAGCAGACCCGACAGATGCGCTTCCATAAAAACACAGAGGTGCGTGATGTGGAGACGTGATATGACTTTTATTGGAAAATAAAAAACTTAACGAGAATCTTGCCGCGCGGACGGGTCTTGTTCGATCCACCGGGTGGTGGGGTGGGGTGCCTGGTCGACAATTAAACCCACGTCGCGTCACGTACGACCGTTAATGACAGTGTTGTGTTGGTATACGACAGATAATTTCACCGTGCGCGCACATTTTTTTTATTTTTTTTATTTTTTTTTTTGCTTGCCTGATCCGAGTTCGAGGGTTTTTGACAGGACACGTACGAGAGTTGAGAAACGAACGTAAAAAAAATTCGGCTGGAATTTTCTCATGCTGTCACTTTTAGGAATTGCCAATTTGACAACAGGCGCCGCCGCGCATGGTAATTTATCGTAATTCGGAATAAGCTCTGCTGGCGAAGAAGGGAAGGTTGGAAATTTAGGCGACAACGGCGCTCGGTGCTCAAATTCTAACCAAATATCGCCAATGGGAATAAACTCGAGCGCCATTTATAGAGAAACTTTGTAACTTCTCGTAATGGAAAAAAAACCTGATATAGATAGGACCCGTTATAGCATTATAGCTCTATGTGGGAAAATATGGGATTGCACTGTTTGTTAAGAAGGCTTACCAGCCTCCCTCCCCCCCCCCAGGGCGATCTATTAAATTTGATTGTGGCCTTGTATTCTAACGTATCTTTAACATGTACCTGACAGCATTCAGCCACGTGTTTTTTTACTTTCATTCCGAAGGAAGGTACGAATTTTTCTCGCCCGAAAAATTCGTGTGAAGTATCGGCGGTATTACGTGGTATAAACGTGATTACGAGCATAGTAAACGAGAACGCTCACCACTACACCATTGAATCAACGTATCTCTGATATTTGACTTGGCCAATATTCCAGCAATAAAATTAAAAATTGCAAAACAAAAGTATATCACTGGACCATAATAGGTGAAGAGGGCGACGCTAATCAAATAATGGCCCAGGGCGGTTGACCGAGAGGACACACGATCGCTTACCTGATTCAACGACAGCTGTCCGGCGGCGACAGCGGCCAGCGCGGCCGTCATGTTGGCGGCGGCCGAGGAGGTGATGGCCGACGACGGCGCGCCCAGCGACGGAAGCGTGCCGGATGAGGTGGTGGAGGGCGGGTTGGCCTGACCGTTGTGGGTGGTCCGGCTGGGCGTGGTCCAGCCGCCGCCGCCCTCACTCGGTGACGCGCTGACCGAGTCATTGTCCGTCACCTGGAGGAAAGAAGGAGACAGAAAAATCATGAGAATTTGATTCGCACCACGGAATCAGATAAGTAAATAAGAGACGGGGGCGAGACGACGTCACACTGCCAAAAAAAATCGTGATATTGAGGTAGGACTCGTCGGAGCCCGGTCGGTATGGCGACCGGCTGCGGTGTGACGATCCCGGGTTCGATTCCCGGAGGGAGTTCTCGTTTATTTAATCCAGAAGTGCTGGGGGAAATGTGCCACTCAGACTGTAGTCACACAAGAGAAATATTTATTAAAAAAAAGTTTTAAAAAAAATAAATTTCTCACGTAAATCCGCACTTTTCACCCAAATTTGGAGAGTACTGGTAGTTACGATTGTGAACAAATTTCGATTATAACAGAGCATTTTGAAACGTGGAATCATAAAATGTTACATTATCAATTTTAATTTCCTTGGACATTTAAATATTTAAAAAGTAAACATCTCGACATTCAAATTACGAATTAATACAGATCATTTTCGACATCGCGAACCTACGATTAATTGTTCCCCAGACTTTTGACCTACATTTATGACCTTGAATTTTGACCTGCTTTCTAACCTTGCATTTTGACCTGCACTCTAACCCTGCATTTTGAAAGAAGTCATTGTAATCCGTACAATCACAATAACAGACGGGCGTCGCGTGTACCTGGAGACAATTATCAACACCCAAGTCGTCTAGCCGTTTAACAATAAAATATCACCTGGGCACACACAACCCCTGCACAAATTTGTCGTCCCCCCCCCCATCCACAAGAGAAAATCACACATCCCCCTTCTTAATAAAATAAAAACGAAGTAGCAAGAAAACGTTCGCAAACATCGAAACGAGGGAAGGAATGTCTGAGGTTCACTCACTGTCCCTCGCGTCTCGCCATATTTCACCCCTTAAGTGGTTCCGGGGAGAAACTCCCTTTTGAATGGATTAATAATGCGATCGAAAGTGGCGAAGTGCATGGCCAATTCAACAGATGACGTCTAATACCGCACAACGCGACACGCGCTTCAAATTTCGATTGACCAAGGTGGGTTGAATATGTAGGGCACAAATGATTAATGTAAAATGGAGAGACCGTCGACGTCGAAAAAGTGTAATCGAGGTACGTCGGACACTGCAGCGTTAGGCAATGCAGAATAATAAAAGAAGAAATGCCGTTCGGCAGGACTTCACGAGTTAAACGCGCCCAAACGTTAAAAGTGCATTCCCTCGCAATTTTACGAAATGAAAACGAGTCCACCAAATTGAATAGACCAGTTGATGTCTCAATACTTAATTGATTTAATGCAGTGGCTTAAAAAAGAGTGGTATTGCAATGCAACTATCCGTAAAATAATCGCGGTTAGACAACAGGGTAACCAATTAGTTACGATGTAGCAACCAACAGTTGCGAAGTATTCGACAGAGGGCGTCACTAGTCTATAGACATTTGTCAGCCGTTGGTCATGCCTTTTCCGAATGGATATTCATTACTAAACTATTATTATTATTACACGATGGCTACTTCTAAAAATCACGGAAAGTTGGTTGTAATTAACTCACATTTAACTACAGTGATCCGGAATTAAAAAATAAATAAATAAAAAACATTTCAATTTTTTTCCCCAAGATGATACTGACAATGAATTATCTAAGTGACATACTCATTAACTGCAAAAGTTAATTATAATCATATACAGTATATTATAAATGCTGGCAACTGCCATTTTAGTTGGCTTGATTTCTAATCAATATACTTGAACAATGTGTTATAATTTAGTATGACGTCATTAATAAAGAAATAAATGTGATCAATTACATTTTCTATTTCTCAAGCTTTTTTTAACGAGTCCCTGTTTGCTCGCCTTATTAAGTTAAGTTTAAAGTTTTAGATAAGCCTAAGTAGGGCGGAGTGAAAACAACTGTGGTCAACGTCATGTCCCGTAACCTCAAATGTTGATCAGCGCTTAAGTGGGTGTGCCTAGCTTTTTTTTTTTTAAATCGACGTCTTATCTCACCCCCTCCCCTCAATTCTATTTATTGTGTACATCTAAAATTCGAATCACGTCTCCGAAAAAGAGGGGGCTCCTGCAAATGTAGACCAATTGCCTTTTCGGAGCATTTACACCCGAAGCTCCGAAATCCTTACAATTATACACGAACACGCTGTTTAACTTTTGTGCGCATGTAGTGAGTCAGACACACACATACGGAATTATTCAGCATGCACATTGAATCGCAGGTTAAGCTGGGACTATACTTTTGGACTAGATTCCTCGAAATGCCTTGGTGGAAGTTTCGTTGTTTTTTTTTTGTAAAAAAAAATAACAATTTTGGATGCAGCCACACGAAAAATATGTGGGGTCCATCCACCACTCTGTAGTGAGGCCACGAACACCTTTTAATTTAAACCGGAGGTTAGATACCGGAAACAAAAGTCATTTCAGCCCTCGGTTTAGAAAGCATTCACTTAAGCCATGAACTCGACAGATTCCATTTGAGCAATCCGGATGTATTGAATAGAAAGTGAGCGCAAATTAGGTTCTATAGAACCTAATTTGTGCTCACTTTCTATTGTGTTTCTATTCTAGAGTGTGTTCACTTGAAAGTGAGCACAAATTAGGTTCTATAAATTTATATAATTAAATTTTCTGTGTAACTTCGTTGTAGAGCTTCTTTTTTAATATAACCTATCTTTTACATATTCATAATGTTATAGACTCATACAAATTTTAATTAAATATCCTACACATGGAATATTATTTCATTCGTATAAGTTTCAGAAGCAAGATTATCAAAAGTCTATGATGAACTTTAGAACAAGTAATGATGGACGCGGACGCGTAGGATTAACGTAGACTTGTAATTTAGTTTATTTTATTATTTAGTAAGTTAGCAACATATTTACACACTCATTAAATCACTTAAACACTCATAAGATTCAAAATTGATGCTCAAAAATAAATACCCACCCTAATTCCAATTGAGTTGCAATGTGTTTTTTGTTTCTGAATGCGGTTGGAGCGCCACCAGTGCCGACAACTTTTTTTCACTCGAGGATTGGATGCCTTCAACATTTGTCAACTTAATTATTTATAGCGTCAGTTTGATCGTGACGTCACGAATGCCCACAATCTTCCAAATCGAGTATGACCTGCTTTATCACGCCAACTAAGGGATGGTCACATTTTTTTTAATAAATCGAAGCACGATAAAAAAATAAATAATACACGCGAAGAACTTAGGGGTATTAAAAAACTGCGTTTAAACAATAACGAGGCGATGAGCGTGGCTCTACATATATTCTATAGCGTTAAGAATGTCACGATATCCAGAGATCTATGGTGGCGCCGCACTCGTCGGACAGTACCTACTGGTAACTGTGGGGACGGATAGTTACTTTTGGGAAGTTTTTTTTTGTGTGTGTGTGTGTGTAGCTCTATCACCGTGCAACCGTGGGGCGAAAAAAAAATGTAAAGGCGAGTTTATTTTCGGAGCATTAGACTGTCCGAGTTCGGAACGATTGAGAGTTGACCGCGTTTAGATATCGAAGGGTGACCGTCATAGTTCCTCGTCAGACCACCATCGTCACTTGTGCGGTTGTCCGCGTCAGACTTGACGAGTGACTCTTGCATGTTGTGAAATTTATATAATTTTAAAAATTATTTTTAATTGTTTTATATCAGTTTATTTAATTGCATTGGATCGCTAATTTTGTTGTAGTAAAGAATGTAGTTAACTACGGGTTACAGAATGTAGTTAACTACATTCTGTAACCCGACGTTCTGCGCCAGTATAACTAACAAGTGTAGTTATACGAAACAATACTGTTGTAGTAAACTGCTTAATAAAACTGAAAAGCAATCAAATGAATAAAAAAGGAATAAAATCTAATTAATTGAAATAAATTACCGTTATTTATTTCATTTAATCAGTTTTTATTCATTTAATGCTATAACCGCGCGAATTTCGCACCACCATCAAAAGCAATCAATAGTCATGCTTTTTGATCAGTAAATTTTCGAGATTGGTAGCCCATACTTATTCATCTCACACTATAATATCACACACTTACAGTTTATTTACAAATAACAATAATAAATAAAACGCTTGTGACATGCTTGTGATCATTTGTGCTTGTGATCATTTATCAACTCTGCTTGTGATCATTCGGGATAGATTTGTGTACAACTCTCATCCAGTTTATTTATTTACTTATTTATAAATAAATATGGAATTATCCGAAGTGTAATACGCTTAATACGCGAAACTTTTTTTGCGAAAGTATTTTTATGTGCTCTGTTAGGGTGATGAAGGTACCAAGAGGAGAAAATTGCAGGGGAGAAAAATTCTTGGGGAGGCAAGCACATAAAAGTTGAGGGTAAGTTGAGACACACACACGGAAAAAAAATACTACATTCGCAAGGCACAAAAAAAAACAGAATAAATTTATCCATTCGAATTTCGCCACGACTGATCCGATTACCGGGGATAATTTTCATATTTACAATGTCACGAATATAAACCGAAGATAAGCGCCATTAGTATGACGAGGAAAAAACCCATGCTCAACATGTTCATGGATACAACAAGCACATAGACGTACGCTGAATGTATAATATTATTGGCTGTATAGAGAGGGGGAACAGTAATAGAGAGAGCAAAAAAAAAAATATTTCGTTTTTTTTTTCTCTTTTTTTTTTAGAAATATCTTTTCCAGTCGTCACCGTTAGTGGCGCATTGAACTGACATTAAGATGCATCGGGGAATTGTGTCATTGGCTTATGCACTATGCCTATGTATTTAGTTCCTGAAAATCGACTCTAGGTTTAGGTTTAGATTCCATTTAGGCTTTGCCTAACATTTTCTTTTTTTATGTTGCTCGGCTGATAAAATTGGAAAAATGAGATTATTTTACTTGCGTCAATATACATCGGCTGACCTCCGCTTGAGCTAGTTATTTTAAACGACAGAATACGTCAACATCACAAGAGTCCATCTAGAAGCAGCGGCAAATTTGCATCTAGCCTTGGCCTTATTAGTCTTAGAACATTGGATCGTAGTTCATTTTATTTTTCTCAAAATGAAATAAGCTATGCTTTCATTGCGTAATGCAAGCTTTGGCAATTTAAATTGGAATTGTTTTTTTGGCGTAAATGCGATTATGTGTCAGCTCAATTTCTCGTTTTTCAGATATTTCAACCAAAACATTGTTTACCCGAGATAAAAAAAACACTAATTAGACTACTCAAAAAAAAAACTTGCGTAAGAAAACGTTTTGTACGAGAAAAAAAACACTTTGCAGATCTGTAATCGACGCATTACTACGATTAAAAATTGATTCGGTAAGTGTGTCAACGGGGCACCTAGTATTCGGGCGTACACAGTGGCCAAAATATAATTGGCAATTGTATGTATACATGATCATACTCGTGTACCGCCTGAAATCGCCATTTGTATTCACACATGCTGTATGACTTAACTACAATATGAAATGGGACATTACTAGGCGCTTAAATTAAATTAGGTGCGATTACAGCGCGTGACATACAAACACAAAGTCGCTAGTTTCAGTTTTCACTGTAGATAATTTTTAATATTTGTCCTCAGAAAAAGATTCCTGTACGACGATGAAAAAAATACATGCTAATGGACGATTTTTGTAAACTGTAGTAATTAGCATATACAAGATGGAGAATCTTTGACCATAAAGATTAAAAACGGCAACAATTGTCTCGTAAAAAAAATTACAATTTTTTTTTTTTTTTACCCGAGACAATTGTTGCTGTTTCTAATCTTTATGATCTCCATATATATATATATACTCCATCTTGTATTTGTTAAATACAACGGCTCCTAACGAAACTCATATTTGTAGTAATTTGGTTACTGGGAAAATGAGTAATTTATATGCATATCCTCACATATCGCCATAGCGACACGAGGGGTAGTAATCCTGTAGTGATTAGCACTACGGTGGTTTTAAAAAATATTTATAGCCAAAAGTCGCAAAATTGTTTTTCGAGCTTGTTTTAATTGAACTTCTACAAAAAATTATCTGCAATCTACGAGTGTAATTTTGACAGAAAACAAAATATTAATATCGATAAAAGTAGTACATATATTTACCACGCATGACTATAAGCAACGCTTTAAGTTCAGTACGTAAGTGGACAATGTACCGTGGAAACCCAAGACAAGGTTGGGATGGAGACGACGTTTGAGAAAAATTTTACTAGCATTAAGTCAAACACAATTATTTATGCAAATTTACCAATTCCCAACTAAAACATTAAAATAAATTGCCATAGCATGGCTTTAAAAAATATATACGTGGATACCGTGTTTAATAATGTAAACAAAAGATAATTTAAACTCAATTTAAAATTAATACAGAGCGGGCGCGATAATAACGTTTAACAAAATATTCATTCCGTAAACTACATATTGCCCTAGTGCTATGCTTGTAGAATGTCTGCAGGTGACGTGGTGGTAAAGCGCGTATCGAAAACGAATTCCATCACACCACAACCATTCTTCCTCTCCACCCGCTCCCCCGCCAATCCACGACAACAACCATTCGTCATATTCGCCCGCCGCCGCAACTTCTGCATATCTGCATGCGCGCACGTTCCACCACGGATCCAGTCTCGGACACCGGTCATCATTCCACCAGGGGACACGCGGGGAAAAGAGAAGGGAGGTTGACCAGAATAAACCCACCACCTCCTTCTCCCTCACTCCGGCACATTTTGCTGGTCAGACCGCCCCCCCACCCCGACACCCACAAAAACTGACCACCCCCAAACTATATCCACCACCCCCCGGGTGTCAGTACGTACACCCCCACCAGTCGTATACATATACACGCGTGCGCATCTAGAACCCGCCGTCGTCATGGCAACCGATGACGGACGGACGCCACGCGACGTCCAGTTGCATATTTTGTGCCCCCATCCCCCTCCCCCAACCGAAGTCGCCCAGCTCGGCAGTGAGTGACCAGTACGACCGCCCGACCTGCCTCGCCACATTGATCTGGCCTCTTCGCTTTCTCTCTCTCCTTCTCCACGCCGTTGCCATAGCAACAGCGTGGACAATCTGCATATGAAGTGGGGCCGGGCAGTGGCGTGGGGTGAAGAGGGGTAGGGGTAGAGGGGGTGGTCGATGTGTGCATATTGTGTACATTGAGCTGAAAGCCCTCTCGGACGTGTCGCCATGGTAACCGGTCAGACTCTCTCTCAGTCCTCACCCCCGCCCCGACAATATCTGCATGTGGACGCCACCCTGACAACAAAAAAGGTACCACCCACACAAACTGACCTGCGTCTTACCTCCCCCTGTTTAGCTACGGTTACATTTTTGTCGGCAAACCTTCTTTGCTCCTCTTTCCAATCCTCTTCGGATCTTCTTTTTTTCATTTCTGAAACGCTCCCCACCACCGCCCACAGTTAGGCTTCCCTGTATAGCTGCTGCGTCCACCGCGTCCACTCTCTAATGCCCGGCGAACATTGCAGGCCGAGTACAGTCGCAAGTACATGTAGGTTCATCACCTGCCTGGCTCCCATGGAAACGGGTGAAAGAAAAAGGTAGTGTGCGCCGGGCTTTATTCGCAATTCCACCAAGTTCGATAGGTAGTTTGATTCATTCATTCGGCCTTGCCTTCATATCAGCCATCGTGTGCTGGACCGATGCCTGCAGACAAGGCGCATACGTGAGGGCAGTACATTGAAACACGGATTGCAATCTGAGTCAACGCAAACCATATACTCAAGTACATGTACATTGCCTACAGTTGGCGAAAGATCATTCAATCGGGATTCATGTGGGGCGCGTCAAGCCATTAAAGATGCCATCTCAAATGTACACAGATGCTTTACAGACACCTACATATCAAAGATGCAATAACGTTGACACCCGTATTGGACTGGGGTGCGTCTGGACATCTGGGTTTGGATCTCAACTGTACGAGACGTGACGTCAATTTTCACCAAATCGACTCGAGACGAATTTAAGACACTAGGTACGAAATCGCAACTTGACCTTTAATTTTAATTAACGAGTGTGCTGATATCATCTTAAATTATGGATAGGTAAGTTTACCTGATATAATTGACAGCTCCCAACGCACCTAACCTTAATCCAGATACGATACTAGAATGACTTCTCGTGTCGTCGGCGGCGACCAACCCAGCAAGATCTAGTCGACCGGTCGGCGGCACGAGCTCAGTCAGCCCGCCCATCGCTTCGCAAGCGCGCGGTTTCCCCCCGTACGCACACACATACACACACACACATACACTGTAGCTAACGATTACAATTGAATTCTGGGCCAGGAAGTTTACAGCAATGCCATCCCCAGTGACCGACAGCTGGTTCTGTCCACTCCTTACCTTGAGGGAAGTCGAACGGGTGGGAGGTTAGGATTGAAAAAGCTGAGGGCTGGTAGAAGAGGGGGGGGAGGGGGTCACTCGGTGTCCACGCGTGCAATGTCAGTATTAGTTATCGGGGAAGAGGCCAAGGGGGGTGGAGGGAGGCGAGCCAGACTGGGTTTTTGAGGGGTCGCGGTGTGGCTATCAGCAGGGGTTGAGAAATGTGGAGGATAAAATGTGGGGTGGGGGTTTAGATCCAACGAGCAGCAGCAGCAGCAACTCGAGATGAGGATGCTGATGATGCACGGGAGATATATGCACGCGTTCTGGGGAGGGATTCTGGATGGTGGAAGGTGGGTGGTGGTGGTGGTGGCGGGGAATTGGAATTGGCGATAAACAAGGTTTACGGCAGACTGATGGCTGGACACTGTCCATATATATGTATATTGACCAATGGATAAAAAGTGTGCCGCGCATGCAAGTTGTGGGTGCAAGACTTTTTCTCGTATCGTCGCGCGCGATGGCAACACGAGTCCACATCGGTACATGGTATGTTGCGAATCCGCTGGAGACCTCTTATTATCCAGAACCAGCTATTTTGTGGAAAATATTTTATTTTTATTTTATTATTTCTGTGTCCCTCTTGTTCCTATGACAATATGTGAGGGGCGTGTTTTCATCGTTGAAAATCGCTGATCGAATAAACGAAAGCCAGCGCCGGGAATCGAACCAGGGTGGTCGCATTACCGATTAAGAGTACAACGAGTCTTACATACACCGAACGTAAAAACATGTCGAATTACAAGCATATTCAATTTCTAATATAATTGTTTTTTATCGACAATCAATGCTCGTCATCACTGAAGTGAATTGACAACAAGAGATTATTTACCTTTAATTGCTTGAGTAATTGTGGATGGACAATCACATAAATCAAACGCGCTTTCGGAAATATTAATAAAGAAACTAAGTTGAGTTTTTTCTGGCTAATTTTTTTGCTCGATTTTTTTTTTCCCGTTGCAGTGGCACTCGCTTGTCAAACGTTGCTCGTCACTAAAAAATTGGTATTAGTTCCATGTTCATCCACCGCGGTAGAGAGGCCTCGTGTGAGGGGGTCTCAGGAGGATCTAGTTGTGTGGCCGTCTCCCTGTATCGCTGGTCACTCGCTTGAGCCGCACATGCTGCTCGCTTGTTATTCATGAATTCATAAACATGAGAAAATGGTCCAACATGTCCAGCCATCGCACCACCACCATCACGGTGTATATGTACGTGTATACTTGGTGGAGAGTACGGCGAGCACCCCCAGAAGGTCCGAGCTGAGAAAATATATCAAACGCGCTTTCTGAAAAATGAGTCGACGGGGGAAGGGGGGGGAGGCGCTACATATATTGCAGGCCTGGCAGACAACCACGCGCGTAGGCGAGTAGTGACGCAATCGTAAAAAAACAACTTTTTTTAATATAAAAAAATGGCCGGCCGGAGTCATCAAAAACTCGCCTCATGGTACAACCTGCTATTTTACTGTCCAAACCGTAAGCCGTGCTCTTGCCTATGCGAGGATATTTATATTTTTTTTGAAAAAAAAAACCCTCATGCGCATGAATTCTCGATTCATTTTGCAACACTTTTTTCGTGACTTGCGTGAAATAAACATTTTTCGAAGATAATTTTCATTTTTGATTGAACGAAATTTGTTAGTTTATACGCATTACGCTGCAATATGGAAAATGAAAAAATAATAATTAGTTTGCAAGGCAAAAACAAAAATAAAGTTTAATATTGGCCAACCCTTCAGGTAATTTCAAGAACTTAGTTGAACTACAGCGCAACCTAACATTTATAATCAATGTTGTTGTTGTTGTTAAGTCCTTCGTGTTGTCTCAGGAACCCGACCCTCGATCCCCCGGCACCTGGTGACTCCAGGGAGCAGAAGCCCCCTGAGTTTTCTTGGCAGAATACAGAGGTGGTTTGCCATTGCCTTCCCCGCGCAGTACCACGAGCCAATCAAACGATC
>JAUJYS010002056.1:0-15658 GCA_033995665.1 Melogona broelemanni
GCCCCTTCCCTTCCCTACCCCTCACATATCTCCATAGAGACCCGAGGGTGCAGTAATCCTGTAGTGCACTAGGCACTACGGTGATTTAGAAAATAAAATAAAAATAAAAAAATGGTTGCCAGGAATAATAGGATGCTTGAGACCGGTCGCACTTTTAATGCAACAGTCTCATATAGTGAGATTTTTTTGCACATAGGATGACGGCTAATTGAGATTTTTACGCAACATGTTCTAAAACTTCTTTACTTCGCATTACCCTCCAACACTTCCCTCTTGACACTCGATAATAAGCCTGAATGCGTGCCGAACACTTTATTATCCATCGAATATTGTGCGCTCTGTTTATTTTATCGCTGCAAGAGTTCATTTTGATCAACAAGTTTTATAGTGGTGGTCAATAAACATAATCGTTTTGATTAAGGGCGTGGATAACGATGTGGTACGTGGTGTTGGTGGTGTTGGTGGTGGTCACTTCGATGGAGGAAGTCAACACATGTAGAGCACATATGATTGGTTGAGTGGAATGCTATTTCGCCGAATCTGACCACTTCATGCATATAAAATTACTCAACACGAATTTTATATTTCGTTAAAGAAATTTATAAAAAGGATAAAAACATACGTTTGAGTTTTTTTTATATGATAAAGCTTGCTGGCATTTGGGGGTTACACTCGTTGTAATAAAATAAGCTTTTCTATCATTAGGTAGCGCTCATTCCATCATTTGGAATGCGAAATGTCTAACACACGAGTCGCTTTGCTCTTGTCGGTCATATGTTTCATACAAATTATGGACGCTAACGAGGAGAAGTACGTCACTTCGAAACTAGGCTCTAATTTCCTGTTTTCGAGTAAAATTGGTTCCCATACATGCACATGGGAACAAAAAAAAATCTCAAATTTACTAGGAGAGAGTCACGTATAAAGCAAAAAAAAATTGGGAGAAAAAAAAACGAGCGGAGCAACCAAAGTTGAATTGCGAGATAGTCACTTTCCGACCGACGCAATTACAGACACGTCAGAAACGGTCATCATCAGTGTAAATATACCCGTCTATCCCTAATCTATATGGAAGAAACTCGAGCCATTAGCGGCAATTTTTCAAATGACGAATGACAGACCGTGCGAAAAACCCAATTTAATTTCGTATCACGCTTAATAGTCGTCGAATACGTTTTCACGTTGTCTATGAATATGCTCGCGTTCGACCGCCCGTCTAAAGACAATTGAAGCGCTCAAGTAACTCTAGCCATACGCACGAGACATATTCACAAAATTCGAACGAGTATGGATATCTAATGTGATGACGTTCGTGTTACCATAGAACAAATGTCAGAAGGGCGCGTGAAAGTAATCAATACGTTGTTATCGGGGCTCTCAAATTTTCGCATATGCTTGCGCGTTAATTGGGCTATCTATGGATGATTAGTCTAGCTGGGAAATCAATATGATGAACAGGATCATAGTCTTCACATGAAAACATTGGAAAGTGGAGAGTTATAATCAGCGAATAGCGCCGCATATCCGAACGACATTACAGTTATAAACAGCCTCTTTACCTCAGAAAGAGGCGCAAGCAGCCCCTGAGAGACCCATGGTGGGAGTCTGATGACCAGTTAATACCAAAGATGTCCTATTTTAACAGGTTCAGCACCCGTGGCACTGTTAGAACGTTCCCTTGCCGAAACAACACACAGGGGGATATAATAATTGAATCAGGCGTCATACTTACTAAGTAGCTCGATCCTTAACCATTTTAGTCAGCCATCCTCTTCTACTCATAGCAGAGACATGTCCAGTGACAAAAACACTTTACAAGATGAATCGGAAATTGCAATCGTTACGAAGCGATTTTTGAGAACAAACATGCGACGCGGTCGTGGTGTATTTGCCACGTCCATCATTTATGTGCAAGTATAAGAACAAAGCGTACTGTTCGGACTGATAAAGAGTTAAATGGAATAAAAATAAAGTACCAAAGTACGACAAATATTAAATTTTACACTCTAAGAATCAAATTCCTGTACCTCATGTACGTTTACGCTTTTGACCCCGACTACTTGATATGAGAATGCCGCAAAAGTAAAGGAAACTTTCTGAGGTGAAGTTCAAAATTATGTGCTTTGCAAGTGGTATTTTTTTATTTACGGCTAGAGGTCATATTTTTTTGCTATCTCGCGAGTGTGGTACTTACTTTCCACATACGTGGCAATGAGAGAC
Source organism: Melogona broelemanni (assembly GCA_033995665.1). Classification (NCBI taxonomy): domain Eukaryota; kingdom Metazoa; phylum Arthropoda; class Diplopoda; order Chordeumatida; family Chordeumatidae; genus Melogona; species Melogona broelemanni. The sequence continues at coordinate 2,221 of JAUJYS010002056.1, forward strand.
TGAGTGTTTACTCGCGATCTTGCTAGTGAGGTTGGTCTATTGATGTTCGCTAATATGATTGATGCGCATTGGCTTTTGGTTTACCCGGCAAAGGCGCAGGGGGGCACGCATTGCTGGCATTATAGGTAAGTATAGACAAATCATTGTCCACCCTCGCCTGACCCCACCTGACGAGAGAATAAAAAAGACGAATGCCAATCTCACAATTGAAGCTCGGCCACTGCACACGTAAAGCAATGCCGAGGCAATAGATATACTGGTGCACGTCATGTATAATGTGTCTTATACAAGAAATACGTGGCTTGTTTATTTTTTAATCTCACGTTGAATTTGGCCAACGCACCTGGAGTCCGCTTTTCGTTCATACCTTCATAGTTCATAGTGCTGTTTCAATGATGATCAATGAATGACACGTCACTGAATCAGCCAATCACAGCAATCACAATGTTCTAAAGTTTAAACAGCACTATGAAGGTATGAACGAAAAACGGGCTTCTGAACTCCATTTAATGTTCAGGTGCCGATGGATATTTTTATGGAACAATCTTTCAGGATCAACTAGATAATAATCTAATTTTAATCAACTCCGTACAAAATCGTACCGATGACTCAGTGGGAATGGCGACATCCTACGAAGCGGACGGTCCCGGGTTCGACTCCCGGCGCAGGCTTTCGTTTATTCGTTTATTCGTCGTCCCTGAGCTTCCATTAGGGAGTCCAGAGCTTAGGGGTGGATCCTGCTGCCTGGCTATTACAGCTGCCATTCCCCATCCCTTCCCTTCCCTGCCTCTAGCACACCTCCATAGAGACATGAGGATGCAGTAATCCTGTAGTATACTAGGCACTAAGGTGATTTAAAAAAAACTCATACAATCCATTTTTTTAGTTCTGATGACTGTAGTGAATAACAGGACATTCTGTAAGAAGATTTCTTATTGGAGATTTCGCTCGCTATGGGAATATGTATAGGGCACATTTTCCAGAAGTACCTCATTGGTCGAATAAACGAGAGGAATCTAACCCGGGGACCGCCCTCACCGCAATCACCGACTGGGCTAGACATTTGTGTTCGTTAAAAACGCAGGAAACAGCTAAAACCGATAATTTAAATAAGGTGCAACAAAGAATTTTGACTACGAACGCCAAACGAAATCGCTAGTGGTTAAATTATTTAGTGAGTGTTTCTCAGGTTGTTCAACCAACAACCACCGAATAATTCAAGAAAATTTATCTGCTAACACATACTTCAACCTACAACAAACCACCTGCCACAAATCATCGAAGGACTTTTGAAAGAAAAACTACAAAACACTGCCATGGTTTACCTACAGTGAGGTAAATTCTGATCTTTTGATTTGGGGTTTGGCGTTGAGCCTACATACTCGTACATGTACGTGGAATAGTTGGAGATGGGGGAGCGTTTGATCATCCCTGTAGGAACCAACTTTGTCCGGAGGCCACCCAAATTTTGCTCGCTTCTTTTCTCTTCCCTCTCTCTCATTTCTTCCCATCTCGTTCTTTTCTCTCCCCAAGCTCAATCTCTTACTCTTCCCCCGGTTGGTGTCTATAGACAAAAAGTTGTTTCGCTAAGAAAAGGGCGCGGTAATTGAGGAATTCAAGCCATGCAGGTGTCATCGCGGGGCTGCCCTTTTGTTGGTTGATGCATCCGTGGCGTAGTAAATATGCGCGCGCGGCGAGGTAAGGTCAAGTCAGTTTGTGCAAACTTTGTCGATTGACGGGCAACAGTCAAACAAATTTGTACAGGGTGGTTTTCTCGTCTGGGGTGTGCCGTCGATAAATTCAGCATATTCTCACGATTCACGGAGTTTAAAGATACCCTGCAAACAGTGGAAAAAATAATATTGACTTTTGCAGTTCAGCTACATGAGTAGTTAAGGTCATTGCCAGAATATCAAAATTGTGCACAAAATTGTTATACAGTCTACCGTATTAACATTAAAAAACCTCATGTTTGTTACATGCTACAGCTACATCGTTACTTGAATTATTCATTTCAAAATGCAATTCATTTCAAAATGCAATGCTGCTCGTCCGTAACTCCACATGAGCCAGTAAGTAATCGGCTTACGGTTCATGTTCATTCGTTATACTGTACAGTATTTTGTAAATTGTAATTAATCGATTGACTTGAATTTAACTTTTTATCATTCAAAATTTCCTTTTAAATAATTAGCTTTACTCTTAGTTATGCATCTTCTGCTCCATTGCATCATACAACACTAGTGCAATTATTAAATCATAGTTATTGATATAACTCAGATTCCGTTAGTGAATTCTTCAAGTTACGACGAGTCCAGTATCAGCAATGCACATTTAACGTCCCATATTTTATAGTAGAATTGTTTTTTATGTAAAAGTACATGTACGAACCTACTTAGGCGTATTATTTCAATATACACATATTTATACATGAATGAATTTAACAAACTCATCAAATTTATATCAGACTTCTAAATAGAATACTAAAAATCGTTTATGAATATTTAAGCTATATTTCTTGAAATATACATTTGAAAGTACAGTTTTCTTTAATGCAAATACGTTCTTTAATGCAATTACGATTACTTGTCAATTCAAACAAGATTACTGACCCCATGGGCTGAGCAGAATGTTTTGAATGTTCATTTAATAAATTCTAATTTTTCTCAGAAAATAAATATGTACCAACGTCGCTTCCTCATACTTCGTCATTCAGATAATAATTGGCCCCTGTTCCATTTACCGAACTTTGGCACAAAGCCGCAGCACAAAGTCACCTCGCATTTTGGCTAATTAATAATAAGGCAGTAATTCTGTGAGGCTCTTTATACGCCGGTAATTATTCCCGGATGCTCCACATTTGAAAGCCACAATTTCCTCGTTTCACTTACACTTGTGACCGAACCACGTCATGCTTCAGCATTTACCGAGTACACCTTTCTTTCAAACGGTTGGTGACCATTCGATGTGAGCAAAGTGTTAGTGATGACCCTCAGGGAGCTTCTTTTCAAACCTCATTACTTGTCCACCTATGACTTACTTACCAGGTTGAGTAGGCTCTTTGCACGACACGTGGACTTTTAAAACTCCCGGAAATTCCGGGCTAACCAAACTTTCCACAATAAAAATGTTTCAACATTTAAAATTGTGAAGGAAACCTGGTGAAATGCTCAGTAGTACGATATTTGAGAATCCTCTTTTTTCTTGGAAAAAATGATTTTAAAAGTCAAGAGAGCCTTCAAAGGTCAAATGCCGAATTATGTACAGGTATAACAATCTGAAAACAATTCACTTCATTCAAATATGTCATACCTTTCAGGCGGATGCTATAGTGATGACTTCTTCACCATGTGCAGCTAGAGAAACTCCTTAGCGATTTCCACCATAAAACAATTCTTCGTTTGTAAACCCGAGGCCTCGCTGGCGTTAATTCCACAGGCACGTGTTCACGCGAGCATCCCGCACAAAAACACAACCCGGATGACCGAAAGTCGACTCGCCGACGCGTCAAGAATCTAACTGTCCACTAACTCAACGCTATCCTTCAAAACCGAACGACACAGCGATAAAACACCGGTTTTTGCCAAGACCGTCCGCGGCGTTGTCCACTCTTTGAGACCGGTAACCCCGCGCACGAAAAGAAAAAAAAAACACCCGGGCTTTTAATTCGATAATGAAAATGATGAGCCGCCCCGCAATATATGTTCGAGGGTCGCCAAGCGCGGAAGCATGCCCGGCCGCCGAAAAATCGCCAAGTCCGACGAACCCCACGGCGTGCCAAAGTTCCTACCTATCCGAACGCTAGTTTTTTTTTTTCTTCTCCTCTCTTTGCCGGCTACGCAAAAACAACGCGTGCAACGGTGTTCCCCCGATCTTTTTTTCTTCCCCCACTTTTTCTCTCTCCTTTCGTGACCACGGTTCCTATACGGCCGACTGTTACCTTCTGCTGATCATCGGCAGTTGCATTATTTTGTTCGGCCAACAACTCGTACACATTGTATACCTCGCTGAGACGGTGGAATCACCTCTACCTGTGTTTACCTGTTGAGCGAGCAAACTACCGCCGCACAACTCATGGTCAAGGTTCTGCAGCGAGCGTAGACCGGCACACACGCACCTGCAGAGTTGATGGCCAACCTTGGCGCACACAAAGATGTCAGGCCGACTCGCGGCCCGCTCGGGTCAATGGACGGCGCGGGTCGGACTTTACTAGTGGGTTGATACAGTACGTATGGGTGATGAAAATGGGTGCTCGCGTGCAATGAACAACTCAGCTTTCGTACACCCGGAACCGATATGTGAAACAAATCCGCTGACCGGAATAAAAGAAAAGCGTGCGATAGAGTGATTATTGATCAATTCGGTTGTAAAGAGAGAGATGGTCGGAAATCTTCACAACTTATCACTGCCATGTTCACATAGCCCTCCTCCCTTAAAAAGGTAATAGGGTTCGAGTTACCCGTTACTGCCAGCGCCACATCGCGGCTTCCAGCAGTTACAAAAAATGAACCCACAGAAATTATGAAAAAGTATTGATATGACGTGTTCTGTATTCGTTATAGCCCACATGCTTGGCAATAATCAGTTCTGTAAAAAATAACTCGTGAATGGGCAGAAGAGCCACCCAAATCTTGTAATTGAGTAATGGGGCCACAATTTGGGAATATATTTGAGAAAGTTGCATGGAAACAGTTTGATTATACCCTGTAAGAAAATTATTTTTTGATAATATGAATGTAAAAATATCGAATTAATAGAAAACTTATTTGCCCAACTAAAATACAAAAATAAGTAGATTTAATTTTTTTTAATGTATAATATTAATATCAAATGGGATTTTCTCGAAATTTTTAAAATTAAAATTTGCGTTACAAATTTCATTATTGCGCGGAAGTGTTTTTGCCAGGATTTTGCCTCCGCCAATCCATCTGTAGTGCGGCCGATAGCCCGCATGCGTGGCATATGATGGCCATTCTCGAAGCTAAGCCGTTTAAACGGCTTTGACTTCGAAAAAGATGTCGTAAATGTGTGCGCCGAGGGAGAGCAAGGTGGGTAAGCAGGTCAAATACATTTTAATGTCGCATGTATTATGCGGTTGCTCAAAGGCTTTCCTTAAATCTTTTTTTATTTTCGCTCGTTCCTCACCATCCCAGTTCCTACTGAACTCGCGCGTGGACCACCTCGCGACTCGTCATCCAGCATGCACCTTTTATCTTCACGTTCGTGTCTTATTCGTCCACCCTCCATCCCTCTACCACCACCTCCATTCTACCTGTGCACATCTTTTGCGGACCCTTTCTATTCGTCCTTCGTGGGTTTTTTAACTGCCACGTTCTCAAGTTCATTCACATGTTTCATGCGACATCTTCATTTATCTTCCTGAGGCCTTCGCATTTGCATTTACGAATAAGGAAGCTAAGCCGAATGAATTAACTACTCAGCCCTTTAAGCGTTTATTGGTTCTAGCGAGCTTGCGATGCAGCATCGGGAAATTTATAAATATCGTCTTTGTGATCGACTTCCAATTTGCGGTAATTTTAGCAAATTCAGCTTTTAAATTTTATTTGTGCTGCACACTGTCTCCACAGACATTCACGGTTCATCGCCGTTCAAGTCAAGTTAAAAGGTAGTGTAAGTAATACGACTACATTTTAGATTGCGTCTCTGTATTAACGAAGGTTAAATTGGTTCAACAACTTATCCGTATCCCAGGCCTCATGAGGATGCATCCAGACCTGTCAATACGTAGTTTTCGAGACTTGCATTTATTATTTTTTTTGTGGAAAAGTCTAGCCGTGACCTGAGAAACGAAAATATTGTAATTTTACGAATGCAATTGATAAGGTGTTCCCAACTTGACATTCGCCGTACGCCGGGGGCAACATTTTTCAAGCGAATCTCCTCGCTACGAACTAGTACGTGAAGTCGTCGTACATATGCAGTGTGAATTTCTTTATACACGTTTATGTTCGAATTATCAATTGTTCCTACAACTGGTCGGAATTGTTCACGGTTCGCGCTCAAAAAGAAGAAATATTATTTAACAATTTGTTGTCAATGTTACCCGCTTCCAATGTAGGTGGGCTATAACCCTTTGAAAAATAAAACTACCCGGCATATGTAATAGTAATTAGCCATTTTTTAAATTTTGCAGTTTATTAAATATTCATAATTTATAAAAGCACTAGTAATTAATTCGAGATAAATTGACGTTACCGTAATTCGAGATCAAATTGACGTTACCTTGACTGTTGTTATTATTGACTTGACTGTTGTGATTATTAACTGTTAGCAAAAACGATATTTGTCAAAATTATCATCGGCAGTAGTTGATTATTAGTCAAATGTATTTTTCTTTGCATCGCATAAAATTGTGGTAATAAAATCAGAAATAAATGGAATTTCAATAGGGGATGAGTTTACTCGCGGTCGGGAATCGATTCCATGAGACGCCTCTTCATAGCCACGAACAGGGAAATACTACATGATGATGGGTTGTTATCTATCTCAGCTTCTCCGCATGGCTAACCGAGAAAACAGTTTCCTCCTAAACAAAAATGGGCCCCACATCTTTCCCTGTACCTATCTCGATGGCGAACGAGTAGCTGGGCCAGGGACACAGAAACATGGCTGCCATTGCGCCACGATGATCGGCTGGCCCAACGAAACCACGATCCAGTTGGTTCCACCGATACGGCGCACTCGTGTGCCGAAAGGAAATTGTGGTTCCCCACTCGAGACGATCTTGATGCACGTGCGGGTGACCAACAGATAAAAAGTTCGTGCAGAACAGACGAGGGATACGTTCGAGAGACACACCGGGGATGGCTCCTCCCCAAAAGTTGACGATCTAGGACGGCGACAATCTCGGTTCTTCGATTCGCCAGTGTGCACCGGTACGTGTTCGAAATCAATCGGACGTATGCCGACGAATTTGCGGCATGCCGGAGACGCGGATACCGCCTGCCGAGGTATGTAGTGTCAATGGTTAAGCAGTCGATTAAAAAATCATCGAACTGGTCAGATGCCAGCTGTCGTTTGATCCGAAAAATTTCTGTAATTCCTGGTGTGCTCAATGGATATGCTTTCAAATAGTGAAGCAATATTTACTTTTTTCTTCAAAGAGCATTGAGCTTTGAAACAGCAATTTATTGGATAATGTATTTGTGTAAATTTTTGCACATTGACTTGTTGCCATTTTGCCTTGAGATTCCTAATAAACCACAATGTCGTCGTTGGATTTGCAACTGATCTAAGCTACCTATTCGGTGCTATCTCTATGCAAATTAGCGCCAAAATTGACCGAAAACATCAACTCTTTCAATCAGTTGTTTCAGAAGCGTGACCGAAAACAACAAAAACTCTTTAATCACCTACAAGTATTGCAGGATCACTGTCGTTGATATTCGGAATATCAATAAAATAAATTCGAAGATTAGAGTGGCCTCGTGATCACAACGTGGCGGTAGAACAGCAACTGATGCCACGCAATTCAAATATTCGGATTTACGTTATTGTTCTTCACACAACGGCTCCTGCAATCTCCTAATTATTATTCAGAAAATCGTTTTTAATTCGTGACCGCTCGCCCGCATGGCGCTCCACGATCAACACCAGCGATAACGACAAAATTATTTAGTTTGTCGATACCATCTTAATTTTCTTTAGCTTCTGAATGACCGAGACAATAGCGCAACTGGCGGCGGATTCAATTATTTTGCTATCACCGAACGGTAACGCCCAAAACAGCGTTACTCTACTTAAAAAACGAACGCCTATTAGTAAAATAATAAATTAAATTAAATAAATAAATATAACAAATAAAATAAAAAATAAAATAAATAAATAAGTAAAATCGATTAAATGAATAAATATTATAAATTAAAGTAATAAATAAAATATACTGATTTATTTAAAATAGTCTCTCTTGTCTAACAACTATTTGTAAGTACGCTCGTACATTGGAAATTGGCGTCTCAGACAATTCTGCGGTGCGCCATACTCCTTTAATAATTATTGGTCAACCAGTAAGGCAATTAATACACGTAAGCAAACATCTCTGCAGCACTGGAAAACAATAATAGATTTCGAGCAGGTCGTTTGGTAGCGCGTTCTCTTAATTGGCAATTTCGTAGGAGGAGAAAAGTAGCGTCAACGCCTCGCATTCACGGTAAATAATCGAGCGAAAATGGTGCGTTCCCACGGTATTAATAACTTTCATTAAGTCTTAATCGCACGATCGCAATTACGCCAGGTCCATAAAATCGCTGCAGTCGTGAAGGCAGCAGCAGGCTTGTGGCTCCTTCCTCTGGCATGCGCGCACATAAACTGAGCACTACGTTAGGTTCGTGTGGTGTACATTGTAGGCGCGCCAGAACCGCGAAGGAATTAAATTAACGTAATGTTTTTTAAGATGACGAACGATGTGCTTTACCGACCTGAAGTGCGGCGGCATTACAACAAACACTCACTCGCGGTCATTACGTGTTGCTTGCTGCGAATGGACAATCGCAGTTGTAAATATTCTTAGCTAGCACTTAAGCCTGCCCGAGGACAGGCAGAACTTTTGCAAGCTTCATTCGCATATTACTACTATCATGCTGTCACAGCGTAGCCTTTGCGTCACAGAGGCGTTGTAGCTGCGCATTCAGGATTTTGTGCGTGCAACAATTTGTACAAACAAAATGGCGGAAACTCTGTTTTATTACATAGTGACCCCCCCCTCCCCACACACACACACCTTCATATGGGCTCTGTATCACAAGGTGGCGTACAATTATTCAATTGTCGATGCCTGGCATTAGCGCATTAGCGCTTGGACGGCCAAATTCACTAAGGAATGCTAGAAAAGCAAAACGGGCGAAAACCCAAAAATCGAAGTGGTTTTTCGATCCTTACTGCAACAATTTTGTAAAACGCCACCAGAGGGCGTCACCATTGAGCCAAAGTAAACAGTTCCTTTCCGTCGTCAACCTCGACCCTGCCTTCTTGAAAGGCACAATCCAGTATCTACATAGAAAACCAGACGGTAATTGAATTTTTATTTTTTATATTTTGTTCTCATGATGGTAGAAATTTTGTTCCGTCTCCTGCTGGCCGGGGTTTCCAAATTCGGTTGCTCAGTTTATTCAGTTACTCATTGTACTCAAAATACACAGTGCTTTTTTTATTGCGGCCATACTCGTAATTCTGCTTCAATGGATATTATGCAAGAAGAGCTCGAGGTTTCGATTCAGAAAATACGTCATTGAATTGGCAGTGTGCCCAGACAACAAGTACGCCATCCGGCTGCCCCCTCCCCATTGGCCTATGAAAAGAGAACACAATCACGATGCACGCGCTACGTCAATGTTACCCCTGGCGGCGTTAACCGGCAACACACCCCGAATACCATTGTACGCATGTGCATATTTTTTTTTCGAGCGATTAACGTAGGCCTGTTATAAGACCGGTGTCGTATATTTCCCCATACATCAAAATCCCATTGAGTTGAGTTTCCAGTTTATCTAGGAAAATGAGAATAAGAAGAAAAAAATCGTCTGCTGCCTTAAATGGCGAACATTTTGAATGTCGTCGCTCAAGCATGGCCGCTGTGCACAATAAAGATGGAAATTAAGGTCTATAACGCGCACCGGCTTGCGTGTAGGTGCCTTGTTCGGCCCGCGTGTGTGTGTGTATGTACATGTATGTGGTGAGCCTTTGAAATATTTTCGAATTAACAACATCCTTTATCGAGACGATTCAGCGGTCGCTCGTCAGGTATTGAAGCGAGCGTCGATAACCTTGTCCGCAGTCAGTGGAACCCATATACCCCTTTTTTTGTGAGTTACTTCCTGAGACACGAGCAAAGACGAATAGCTTTTCCTGAATATCATTGCTCAGGTATCACGTTTAAATCCTTAAAAAAGAAATAAATTTTAATTAATTCCTGAAAAAGAAAAAAATATGCCTACCAAGGCGGGACAAAAAATTATTGTTTTCGCCCGAGATCGAACCGAGGACCTTTCGCGTGTGAGGCGAACGTGATAACCACTGCACTACGGAAACTTGCGTGCAAGATGACCAAATGTATTGCCACCCAATTAAGCTGAATTAATTTGAATATTTTTTTTAAATATTGTATGCACGATGTACACTCGAGTACAAGGGGTCTTCAGAGGATAATTATCAAAGAACAAGTATTTTAAATTATCCAAGCTTCAACTAATGTGGATGGCCTGCAATTATTACAACCTCCCCTCACCCTCCTCAATATTAATGCATGTAAGATAAGATTATATTCGATTTAAAGAAAATTTACTTCGATCGATTGATGTTTTAGATAAACTATTTTTCCTTGTTTTTATTACAAATGTTCATTGGACCTGAAATGAGATTTTTTATGGTAATCGTAAAACTGTATTTCAGCTTAACAATTTCGTGGCAACTTGTTATGTCAATAAGTAAGTGTGCATACGCACGCTCCATGGTGAGGAAATAATCCGATATTCGAAGATGAGCATTAAATTAATGGATACGGTGATTAATTTAATGTTTAACGATTCGTGTATGGTATGTACTACATAATATTATTGAGTAGAAGACGTATTAAAATGTAAGGCCAGTCTAAAAAGCATCGCGTACACTAACTGCTGGAGCCTTGTAAATTAAATAAATGAAAAAGAAAAATCTTCGTATGGGCCAAAACACTTCAATGGAAGGGGCGTCCTAAAATAAAACGCCCTTATTTACGGGATTAAGACTGTTACGCAATTAAGGCGTTCGAAACAAAATTCCCAGAACTATAATAAAAAATACCTTGATCACGCGGATTAAACTTTCGAAATCTGTCTCGAATTGGTGGTAAAGATATTTTTTAAAAAATCGTAAATTACGAGATAAGTACAGTGGATTGTTGCAGGGGTTTGCGGTTTATCGATAAAAACTACGGTCTACAGAAAAGGTGGACCAAAAATCAAAGGTTTCGCTTCACCGGTTGCGATAATAAAAGTCGTAAACGAACACCTCCAATGTCTTAATTGGTGAAATACAGACGAGTTAGCCAAACGTTACAAGCCATATAGGTGGGTTTGATCCGTGTGACCCCATAAATAGTATCGCTGGCTATTCTATATACGATACGTTGGAAGGGGGAAGAGAGTCGAGGATTTAAAAAAACATGGCTGAGTTTTCTTGAGCGAAAAATTGGATAACCGCCAATTATTGAATTGGAATTTATTCGCGTGTCTCCTTTTAAGATTGTTTTCGTTCATCTGCATTTTTATAAAGTTATTATCGATGCTATTATCGATTATCGAAGTTGTTATCGATCCACATAGACAATATCGTGCGCAATGAACATTTTCGAACAACATTTTAAAATACGGACAGCACCTTAGCGACAAAAATCGAATAACATTTATAATGGGCCCATCGCTTTGGCTTGGAAGGTGAGAGTGAACAACACCTTTGTATGGTTTCGAAAAATCGAGAAATTCCACCAAACCTGCGCGCTATAACCAGGCAGATCCTTGACGATATAAAATATGTTCAACGAAAAATTCCTTTGTCTCGTGTTTTGGGTGGTCGCGGCCGCTGGTCAAAAACATTAAACAAGACAAACTGTCTAGCGAGCCTTATTTACAGTGGTGGTAAATGGCATTCCATATGTACCGTGACGTACGACGCACTATTCAGAAAAGAGATTGTGTGAATTTTTTCGACAAATAAAAATTGCAATAGAAACCCAAAACAGGATATGCACGTCATAATCTTACAACACCTGAATATTCGTAAACAATAAATAAAAACATTCCGAGATCTCACAGATGTTTTTTATTTATTATTTATTCATTGCAGTAAATATCGCTACGGGAGATTCTGTAATCGAAAAGAAAGACCATTTATGGAGGGGCGCCGTTACTAAAAGTTAGGATAGCGTTCTTGCCTTTCATACCCGGAAAATGTCGTACCTTCATTCGGAATGGAAGTAAAGCCTTAGAAGCCGTGCCTGTACGTAATCAGGTTCACGTTAAAGATCCCTACGTAGGTCAGAAGACTGCTTGATACGATTACGTTGGGGTGCCTCCTAACCGCAAAAAAAACATTAAAAAATTGCCATACGTTAATGGTTAATTTCATGGTACTTTCAATCACCCCTCATAGCCAGTGCTTTGGTACGGCAAAGGGGTGGCAGAATTCCCCCTCGGGGTGATGGCGGGAAGAATGTATTAATACAATGTTTTTTCTGTCAATAAATCAATCAATCAGAAAAATTGTTTTGGAGAAAAACAAATAATAAAAAATATTAAACTATTGGTGAAGAAACCATTGGACCAATACCATATCTTTTTAATTGTTGGAACACCGAATTTAAATATTCATTCATCAAATTTAGTCGCTCTAAAATAAGAATACGAGATTACCCAACGAATAACATGTTTCGCAGAGCATGCGTAAGAAGACACACAGGAAAGACTGAATGAATCATGGACCGTAGAACACGGTATAGACGTTATTTGGGGGGGGGGACTTTTGACTTTTGCCGACAGCCACGATTTCACAGTTGAATAACCCCGCAGTAAAAATCCGCGTCATTCGCAAAGGGGGCGGTTATTCACGGTTGAGACTATGCAAATATTGACGTGGTTGTATGACTCGCAACAACAAATTAAACGGCGGACAGAAGGCCGTGCGGTTACGATATTTGCAATAGGATAAGTTATCCACGACAGTATTTTTTATTACTGAGCTTGTTCACTCGCATCGACGCTATGGGCGATACGTTTTAACACTAGGTGGCGCCTATGTCGTTATTTGGCAGATGACTTTAGAATCGCCGTCCTTCGCCGTGTTATACACGGGATACCGTGTTTGCCTACTTTGCCCGAAACGCGCGGGTTTAATTCCCGACCGAGCTAACTATGTTTGGCCAAACCGGAATTTGTTGACACAATCGAACGCTTATTAAATGCAACAATTTACTATACAATGTGACTGGATTATTGATTTTCAATTTCGCATTCGATTTGTTTCAGGAATAACTTGCCGTTATTGGAAATGGCTGGCGTTATACGCGCAACTGGGGAAATTTGAGGGGAAAATGAGCAAGGATATTTTGTGTTTTGTTTCGACAAACTTGTTGAGAAATAATAATTTTTATAAAATAATTTTTATTAAACCTGTTTGTCGCAACAATAAAACCGCCCCTCTCAACAAACTACAATTATGGTTTTAGAATATGACATTTCCTTTTCCGTATATATTTATTTATGTAAGCCATTAATAGCGGCATATTTTTTATAAGAACAAGCGGTCTAAGCTACCGCCTCAGCTACATCCAGAATGGAAAAATAGAGTTATATTCAAAATGGTTAGTCAAATGGTATGGCAACATCCTACGAAGCCGACGGTTCCGGGTTCGATTCCCGGCGCAGGCTTTCGTTTATTCGTTAGCCTG